>JANHMN010000024.1:3812565-3837565 GCA_030674055.1 Rhabdomys pumilio | reverse complement strand
CATCCTGTTTTCCACCGATCCAATTAGCGAATGTGCAAATGAGCAAATTTACCAGTACATAAATAAATACACTGAACAAGAAAGCCCTCCAGCAGGTGGAGTGGGGGAGGTTTAGCATACACAAGGCCTTGGGATTGATCCTGACACCAACATGAAAGAAGAAAAGCGGGGAGGGGGAGGTGGGAGGAGTTTGTGGGGTGGGAGGAGAAAAGCCGGGGGGGAGGTGGGAGAGTGTGGGGTGGGAGCAGAGTGGGAGGTGGGAGAGGGTGTGGGGTGAAAGCAGGGTGGGAGGTGGGGTGGGAGAGAGGCGAGGTGGGAGCGGGGTGGGAGCAGGATGGGAGGTGGCAGCTCTAATGGCAGGAGGAGAATGAACTGCTAAGAGCAGGTTTGAAAGCAACTTGCCACTGCCTAATGAAGCTGAAGAAGCCGTGCCGTGGATGGACACAGCAGAGGCATCCAGATTTTCTTATGTGCTTAGGGAAAAAATAGCGTATTCAAACCAACACGCTGAATGCGGTGGTAAGCTGCTGGAATAATCTAAGCCTCCATGGCCAGGAGAACAGTTGACTGACTGAATACTAGGCAGCAGCAAAGTTACCTGTGGGACACTTACAGAGCCAAGCAATTTTTGAAGGAGACAATCTGAAGATTAGTAGGTCTAACCCTAAAATGATAATTCGGTGATCACTAAAGAGTCTCATATATCACGGGCATGTAACAAAAGTATAAAAACATTTGGAAATGGAAAATAGCAAAGTTGTAACAGTGATTTGTAATCAAGGAATGAAAGAAATGGATTGAGTTTTAAAAATTTTTTTACAGTAAATGCTAAAAAATGATTCTAATCGGATCATCAAGAAAATGAAGATGCTGGTGTTGGTGTGTGTGTGTGTGTGTGTGTGTGTGTGTGTGTAGCAAGAACAGGATGCAATTAAAAAACAAAATACAAAATATGTTTCTAGATCTGTGATATACATGATCGATATCTTGTGATTTAAAACATCCAAGAGAAGGCTGAGATGATACGGTCACGGGAATCTTTTGGAAAGAGAAGGAAAAAGAAGAAGAAAAATATGAAAGCAAAAAAAAAAAATGACGAAGGATCAACTCAGGAGACCTACGACCTCATTAAGAGAATCTCAGAGGGTAAAACTGAGAGAGAGCAGTTTCGAAAAATACTGCAGAAGAACTTCCCACAGCTGAAGAGGCGATTCAGACGGACCAGCTTTGTGCTCAGGAAAATCAGTAAATATTCAGAACAGCAAAGCTAAAGAAAGGTGGGGTGTGGAGAAGGGTGAGCTGGCGGGAAAGAAGGTGACAAAGCACTAGCATCAGAGGCTTCTCATCCATGACACTGGGCAACAGTGGAGCAGGACTCGGTGATCCGAATGGAAACAACCGGAAACTTGGTCAGACCCCATATCCAAGGGATTGCAAGAGCAGAGGAAATACACATGTTGGGGCTCTTAGAACTCAGACCATCTTTGCTCCTGTGCTCCTCCTCGGCATTTACTTAAAAGAGCAAGCTGGAGGAGATCAAGAGAGAAGAACACATCTCCAGCCCAAGCAAGCGAAGACGAGTGGACTTTGGGGAAATTAAAAGAAAGGTTTCAAGAATGCCTCAGGGGTCAGTGATGAAGTCCAGGTGAAGCATGAGATGTGAAAAAGGAAGGAAGGAAGGAGGAGAGAGAGAAAGAGAGAGAGAGAGAGAGAGAGAGAGAGAGAGAGAGAGAGAGAATGTCTGATGTGGGGGCGGCTGGGGATTGGCTCAGTTGGGAGAATGTTAGCCCAACTTATAATACAAGGACCTGGGTTGGACCCCCCAGCACAGCAATAAACAGATGTGGTAGCTGGCACATGCTTGCAATCCCAGCACTTGGGAGGTGGAGGTGGAGGAGCTCAGGGTCATCCTTGGCTACATAGGGAGCTCAGGGTCATCCTTGGCTACATAAGGAGCTCAGGGTCATCCTTGGCTACATAGGGAGTTAGAAACTAGACTGGGCTACATGCCAGACTGTATCTCACCTCCAAAAAAACAAAAAGAATTAGACCTGTGAGCAAATCTTGAATGACAAGGAACGAAAGGCAGCAATGAGGTCTGTAAAAGTCTGGGGATGTGAGGCCCAGAGGAAGAGATCGGCGGCTGGGCGTTGTGGGGACCGTACAAAAGGGATGTGGAACTAACCTGATGAGACAGTAATCCATATTTCCCTGGGCAAAGCAGTTGACACGGTTTACTGATTTTTAAAAGAAGTAATATTCAAAGGATGAAGAAGGGGGAGGGTAATATAAGAAAATCCAGCACTTGGCGAGCATACCCAATAATCAATAGATAATGTGTAAGCACATACATCAAGATATATTAGGTTAAAACACATTGTTTAGAGATAGGAAGGTAATTCCAGACATAATTTCGACATAAATATTGTCAAAACGGTGTCTGCTGGGGAACAGTGTTGAGGCTGCTGAGAGACGGAGAACTGGGAACAGCCATATTTCATCAGAAGCCTTGAGGTGCTTCTGTGTTCTAAAACTGTTCTTTAATTTTGATTTTTTTTAAAAAGCAGCCTCTTTCAGGTCCTGGCAAGCTTTAAACATTTCCAGACTAAGGAAATTGCACCCTATTCTCAATGCATAGGAGAGCCTGGGGGGCGGGGCGGAGAATGAGTTGGGATCTCTCTCAGATGGACAAAAGCCGATGTGGACTATGATATAGAGGGCTGAGTCTCCCAGGCTAAATATGCTCTGCATGGCATTACACTGATGTTCAGTGAATACTTAAATCAAATACCTCAGGCTACAGCCAAGGGGTGGAAAAGGAGGAGGAGGAAGAGGAAGAGAAGAAAAAAAAGAGGAAGAAACCCTTAAAATTTTAATCCTTTAAACATCTAACATAAGCAAAAACGTTTTCATGGGGAGAAGCAGGCAGAGTCTTCGGGAATTATTTACCTTATTTCTGGCTTTATATTATATTGATTAATTTCATATTATGTAAGTGAGCTGGGATATGGGTGTACTTTTTTGTGGTGGTGGTGTTTCGTTTTGTTTTGGTTTTGGTTTTTTGTTTGTTTGCTCTTTGCTGTTTATGAAGGTCTTTAAAGTTTGTGGTTTAGCCTTAACTCTGGGTGAGTCTAAGCCATCCTGGCTTGTTGTGCTGTCCAGAGCTTTATTGGTCTCAGATAAGCTCCTGGTCTAGTGTGTGCCCCACTGCCTTGATGAACTGCCGGTAAACCATTGCTACCAGCAATCTGTTCTTGTGCAAATCTATTCACAGGCTCGAGTGTGGGACTATAAATTACTCATCGTGACTCCTTAGCTTCCATCCCATAATACACTTTGATTACATGTTGATCAGTGTTGGCACGATCACCCTTCCTCCCAGACTTTAAGTCATCTAGGAATCGGACATACTGCTTTATTACTGAGTTTGGATACCCAGCCATGTGGAGTCAGACCAGATGAGGTCGTCCCACAATATGGTAGATTTCCCTAAAGGTCAAAGCTTGGACTGATGACTAGTGAGTTTCACCTCAGAAACCTAACGCTCAATGCTGGTCTACTGGGAGACCTGAGGATGTAGAGCCCCATTGGAGTCAGAAGGAAGGAGCAATGGGTTAGATAAGCGGTAGCTATTGTGTCACAGAGCCTGCTCCAGAATAGTCTGGAAGCCCCTGACCTTGATCATTTGCGTGTGTGTTAACAATCTCTTTCTGCGCACCGAATGGCACTGTTCTCTGGCCCACAATTCTCCACCTTGTTCATAGGGATGGAGAGTCTGTCAAATCTACTGCTGAATCAATACCCATTAAGCCCATAACATTCTCTTTATCTACCAGTCTCAGAGCCCCATCAAGGAAAACGAGGTGAGGAAAGAAGTGTTTCATTCTCCTCTGTGAATCCAAGGCAGAGCCCCTAATGACTACCGCTGTGTTTTCTAAAGCTGGGTGGAAGCTCAGCCCATGAGTTCTCTGTTTGTTTGACGGTGTCTCTGAGACCCTATCCACTTTCACAACCAGAAAAGTGCGCCATGAACCTGGACATGTGACTTGGGAGAGAAACCAAGACTTCCCTTAATATCTTTGCTATCTGTCTTGTGTTCCTCATACGTGCTCGTATCTGTGTTATTGTATTTTATATGGCTCTGATCATAATCTATGCATGATTTTATAGCGTGAGTTTTGGTGGTGGCGGCGATGGTGGTTTGTTTGTTTTTAAAAACAGAATTTCTCTTCATAGTCCAGGCTAGCCTGAAGCTTATTGTGTCACCAGGCTAGCCCCAACCTCATGGCAGTCCTCTTGTTTGAGATTCCCAAGTGCTGAGATTACTGCCATGTCCAGTTGTGATTTGAGTTTTCACAGGGCAACACCCTATGAGGTTTTCACACCGATACGTAAGTTTTCCTTTGCATGGGTTTTAACAGCTGCATGATAGTCCACGTACAAGATATGTCATAGTTCTCTTAACCATTCCACTACTGCTGGCCACTCCGAGTGTTTCTAGCATTTCCTACTCTTGGTGCCTGCTCTTTTATGAATTCATTATGTACTAAATAGGAATTGTGTGCCAGGTGCGGGGTTGAGACCTGGGGCTGCAGGAGAGCATGCAGAGAGGGCCCACTGAAGGCCAGTTGGGGAAATCTCCGAGTCCAGGGCAATGTCCCCTGGTCTAGGACAACGGGTGTGGGTGCAAGGACATTTCCATGTTGATGCTGTGCAGGGAGCTGCCATCCAGGCTCCAGGACTCAGGAGCAGTGGGGCAGCCTCCAACAGCATCCAGAACTTTAGGGTGAGTTTCTCCCCCCTGCTCTAGCAAGCCTGGTGACCCCCATTTAACCCCGAACACTCTCATTTCCTTTTTCTCAAGCTTAAGAATTCTAATTGATCTGCTCCCTGCCTTTCAGGGTTACCATGAAAATCAAAGCGAGCTCATCAATGCAGGTGTTGTCGATGTGCAGTGTGAAGCACTGTGGCACAAGCGAGTCCTTGTGGAATTGAATTAAATCTCTCTCTCTCTCTCTCTCTCTCTCTCTCTCTCTCTCTCTCTCTCTTCAAGCATGCAGGCTGGAGGTAGGGAGTGCTGCACTCTCATGGGCACCTTCAAAAGAACACCATCACCACCATCACCATCATCACCATCATCACCACCACCACCACCATCGACAATGAGGACGTCAACGACAACAACAACAACAACAACAACAATGAACTAGAAAGATCTTTGAACAATGGAAGAAAGACAATGAGTCTGAGGAGATTTTCGTGCAGCTTCTGAAATGCGTTCTCTCTCCTGGACTGTCACATAAAATCCATGCATTTATAGAAACACGGTCCCTGAGAACTCGGTGCATCGCTCTGCGTAGTTTTGAATGAGTATGACCTCATCTGAGCCTCGATCCCTCCATGAGAGGGAACCAATGCTGTCTTGTTAGTATTCTCACTTCCCGAGTGAGGGGCAGACTAAGACTATTAAAACAGAGTTGGTTTTTGAGAGTTTGCCCTAAGCTTTTCCTCATATCCCTTCAGATATGAGCTCCTGGGCAGGCAGGAGTTCAAACGTGTGCCTCTAGCTAGGAAAGAAAGGCACTGGGAGGTAATCTAGCATCCCCCCTCCAGTTCCCAGCATGTCTCCAGGCATGGGGTCACAGGAAGGGTCCTGGGCATGGGGTCTTGCCTGTGGATGTCTACATAAATGTGCACTGAGCCCAGAAACCTAGAAAGGTCAGGCTTTCTCCTTTCTCCTAAATGAACATAGCATCCCCAGAGGCCAGCAGATGAAAGGAAACCTTAGGATGCTTGCTTGCAAGGCTGTAACAGATTCCAAATAGTCTTGGCAAGATCACACCCCAAGGCTAGGAAGGTAATTCCATCCGGAGGACTGCCTCATGCCGCTTTGTTCTGGTTTTCACTTCTAATTTGAGACAACAGGAGAAATAAGCAAACAAAGGTGTTCATGCAAATATCAGAGTCAGAGAGAGAGAGAGAGAGAGAGAGAGAGAGAGAGAGAGAGAGAAAGCCTTGGGCTCTGACATTCTCTGCATTTTTTGGCTCTGAGCCTTTGGAAGTCACAATAGCCAATTGAGGGAACTCAGGCTACAGACACAAGCATTTCCTTATCCAAGGCAAACCCATCCCTTAGGGGGTCTAGATTCTGGACAGAAGTATTGGATAGGACAATGGAGCAGCAACCAATCTCACTTCTGCCAGCACTCCCTGACAGGTTTTCTTAAAGATCAAAAGGACTTGGGGAGATGGCTCACTTGGTAAATCAGCTTGTCAAGTGCTTACCATGCAAGCTTGAACCCCAGAACCCACAGAAGAAGTCAGGCATAATGGTACAGGTTTGTAGTTTCAGTGTGGGGGGAGTGAAGACAAATGGAAGTCTGGAGCCCACTGGCTAGCCAGCCTAGTTTTTTGGTGGCCTTGTCTCAAAGTAAGGAGAGTACCTGAGTTAGAACACCTAAGCTTGTCCTCAGACCTACACAGGAATGTACACACAGATGCACCTGTACATGCATGTATGCTGTATGTATATGTAAACACAGACAGACAGACAGACAGACACACACACACACACACAGAGAGAGAGAGAGAGAGAGAGAGAGAGAGAGAGAGAGAGAGAGAGAAAGAGAGAGAGAGAGATCAAGGGAGATCTTAAGCCCATCGGTTGTCCCCATTGCCCACAGGTGCCAGGAAGGACCCTAAATAGACCACCAGAGGCTCAACCCTCTCTGCTCCCATCAAGCAGTGAATATTAGAAAATCTGCTGCCTCTTTCTCGGCTTCAGCATCTGTAGAGAAAACAGTCCTTTGAATCCATCCTTTTCCAGAGCACTATTGGTGCTATTGTTAAAGTTAACCAGTAGGGGGCACCTGTTAGAACTTGGCCTAAGCAGAGTTGGATAGCAACACCATTAAAAATGGCTGGTCTTCGCCTACAGGCTGACTTTGGCTTATGAAATGGCATGGATATCAAAGACTATAGTTGACTTTCCTGGACTCTATCACGTGATGGCTACCCCATGGAGAGAAATGTTAAGAGCTGAAACTCTTAGGACCAATGGGATAAGATAAGGCTTTGTAGCCCTGGCAGGCTGGTCAGAGCTAGCAAACCAAATGGCCAGGCAATGTCACTATCTCTGTTTGCTCCTGTGCTATGCCAGTGTTCCTCACAATGTATCACTGAAAGCAACTCTGAACTTTACCTTTCCTGTGCCATGGAGGGAGGAAACGGTTTTCTGTCACTCCCTAGAGGCAGTGTTCAGGAGACAGTAGGCTTGTGTTATAAGGAGTCACATGGAAGCTCCCAAAGGGAGGCTGACGCAGACACAATGACAAAATGCGTGGGCCATCCAGCCCATCACACGGAGAAAATCCTTCCCAATGGCCACTTTGGGGGTTCTTGTCTTACTTTTATTAAGGAAAGACGGCATTTTTATGGTAAAATATATTAAAAAGTTCATTCTGAATTATTTTCTTCTCCTTGAACAAAGGGACACTGGGAGGCAGAGGCCCCAAGGGCAAGAGACCATCAGAATGCACTGATTTCAAATTTTCTGTTAGCTACGGGAAGAGTCTTTTTTTTTTTTTTTTTTTTTTTAACCAGGAATTTCTATGGGATTCCAAGATATAAATTTGATCACTTGGAGGCGCTTTGAGTAAGGAAGGGGATAAGGAACGTCTTTCTCAGATGGACCCTCCTATTCCATCCCAGCCTCCGAAGCACCACCCCACAATCCCAGGAGGACACGCCCATCCTTTGACAGACACCTTTGTAATCAATTCTCTCATTGCCTAAGTTTGGAGTAGGAAGCTGACCTACCCAAGGACACAGAACTGGGCAGTGTTAGACTCAATGAGCCACAGGTCAGTCCCCTGAGTGATGTGCCCCAGCACACTGGGCTGTGGCCACTGGGTCTCAAAGCTTCTCAAAATGGCAGGAGGAGAGTGTTGGAGTGAGGTCGGAGAACAGGAGGCAGTGATGGGTCTCATAGTCCCCAGCAAGAGCTCTGAATCACTCTATCAACATCCTGATGTCACATCTTGGGAGAGCCTCTGCCACCTGGATGTTTCAGTGATTTGACAACAGGTCCCTGCAGAAATGTCAGAGGACTTCTGGAGTGACATCATGTGATTATGTGTTTTATTTTGAGCATTCCTATAGACTCCAAGGAGCTGCCGGTGAGCAGGGAGGCTGAGGCAACTGTAAACATTGCCGGCTCCTTTGCCATTCATGACATCGAAGCCAGCTGCAGGCTGTGACAATGCACCCACCTGTTCCAGGTTGGAGTGTCAGCTCTATTGTGAAACGCTTGGTATGAAAACGTTCAATAGCGTTCAAATCCATTAGCATTTATCCCTGGGTATTTCACCATTACATCTGCCAATGAAAGAAAAGGAAGAGCTCCGAGAGTCTTTAAACATCATTTCAACTGCGGCAAATTTTTGAATGTGCTGCTGGTTTTCGCACGCAAAAGCGTCTTGTCAATGGAGATTATCAACTGTTTGAAGAGAATGTATTGAAAACCTGGAGTCAGAATCACACGAAGCCGTCGCAGGCACAAAGCCAGGTTGAAAATGTTGTCTGTACGTAAGGGTGCAGTGTTTATTGTTTAAGACTTAGGAACTATGTTGTACTGGCTAAGATCTACATTTTAGGCAAATTTAAATAATAACCTCCCTAATCCTCTGTCTCTTTCTTCATTCTTTCAAAAACACTATGAACTGAGAGCCAGGCAATACATGTTCCAGAGAACATGCCACTGGCCAGGCAAAGCCTCTGTCTTCTCAGAGATGACATTCTAGCACAGCGAGACAAAGAGCAGAAGATAAAATAAATAAATGCCATGTGTCAGATGATGAATACTATGGGATAATTAGGACTATGGGAAAACAGGTCAGGGCAGATCTCACCAGGAGCCAGCTCTGAGCGAACAGATGGGAGAAGAAAAAAAAGGAAGCAATGCAAATGTGCAAGGAAGAGTGTTCTGGACGAGAAGAGAGCACATGCAAAGGCCCGGAGCACCATGTTCCAGAGCGGGAAGCGGGGGCTTTGTGACTACAGAACTTACAGAGTGAGCACTGCAGGGAGGACCAGATGATGTCAGAGATGATGGAGTCTAGACTGGGAGGAGGTATCAAAGACACCTGGAGAACACTGCTCCCAACTTTGAGTGAATTTGAAGCCACTGAGTGACATCAAATGGTGTGAGTTTTATTTCACACGAGACAGAGCTGCACACATTCCAAGCCGGCCGGCCTCCAAGTCTCTACATAGCCAAGACTGACACCGAGCATCTAACCACACCACCTCCACTTCCTGAATGCAGAGTTTACGGGTGTGTGGCTGGCATGCTCCATTCATGCTGCGGATTGAACCCAGGGCTTTAGGCAGGCTAAGCAAGTACTGTCCCAACAGAGCCATTCTAGTCCATGATGTAGGCTTTTAAAGGAAAGTTCTGGCCACTGTGATAAGAAAAGCCTCAAAGAACCGAAGAACCAATTTAGAAAGCTGTTGTAAGAATCCAAGGAGGAATCGATGACAATTGAAAGCAAATGGTAGATGTAATTGTGGCAAGTTTGGACAGATAGGCTACAGGTGGGCATGCAAGGATTTTGTGACATACCGTATGTAGGATGTATATAGGAATTCCATAACAGAGGCATAGACAGTGGGTGGACGGAGAACATGAAAGAGTCAAAGATGACTCTGAAGGGCTGAGCCTGAACAAACAGAAGGTTAAGCAAGACCTCAGGTAGTCGAGGTTGGTGGTGATGGTTGGTGAACAGGTGTGGAGACTCTGGTGTGCCATTTCTGAGACAGCTAGTGTGCAAATACACAGAGATGGCAGGCAGGCTGTTGAGTAAAAGAGTCTGAAGTTCAACGGGGTTGTGTTTCATTTTTATCATAGTAACAAGATATAAAAATATGTAATGGGCTTCTCCCCCACCACGTACATTTTTATGTTGAGGTAATCTGATCTAATCTACTTAAGATAGTTGTCTACTATTTATCATCTGTCAACTGCCTAATATGTGTATCTATTATTGATCAACCCTCTACCATCTATCTAATCTATCATTCTATCCTCTATCATCTCTATCTATCTATCTATCTATCTATCTATCTATCTATCCATCTATCCATCCATCCATCCATTCATCCATCTATCCATCCATCTATCCATCTATCTATCTATCTATCTATCTATCTATCTATCTATCTATCGATCTATTTATCATCTATCTATTTATATATCTATCCATGTAGCTATACAACTATCTATTGTTCTATGTATCTATCTATCATCTATGTATCTATGTATTATATATGTATGTATCTATGTATCTATTATTTATCACCTATGTATCTATTTATCTTATCTATCATCTATCATCTATCATCCACTATCATCTATCTATCTATCTATCTATCTATCTATCTATCTATCATCTATGTATGTATGTATGTATCTCCTCTGCCATCTACCCATCTTTTATATCTATCTGTCCTTTCATAGCCACCTCTCTATCCTTCAATGTCTATATCTATCATCTTTCTCTCTCTCTCTCTCTCTCTCTCTCTCTCTCTCTCTCTCTCTCCCTCTTCTCTCAGGTTCACTCTAGTGTGTCATCAATGACAGTCACTTTTTATGAAAAAGTTAGAGAAACAAGGTCTCAAGAGCAAGGACTCTGGCCCAGGCAGTCAGGAATCCTGAGTCTGAATTTTGCTTTATTGATACAGAAATGGTGGCATGACACAACCATGGCCAAACTCAGCTTTTGTTGGCCTCCATTCTGATTGGCTGAAGTTTGAGACTTTGTAATAGCTTACCCCTCATTGGAGCACCCCATTGTTTGAGACTTTGTAATAGCTTACCCCACCTGGTTTGCAGGTTCATTGATGTTGGCTGCTCAGCTTCGGGTACCTAACCTGCATTTGTGACTCATCAAAAGCAGGAGAGAGTCAAGGTGCCCTGTCTCCAGACACCGAGGGGTGATGTGTGGCCTGCTGACCCTCAGATTCCAGGGTACCCACAGAAGAAGAGTGTGAAGTGCATTTGACAGTGGCCCTAGTGGCACCCAGCATCCAGGGCTGCTGTGTCCTCCTAACAGATTCCTCCTAAAGTAACCTTGCTTCTGACTCTAATCTTTTTGGCTTGCATATTTTTGTTAAGTTCTCACATGGCCTGCGAGCTTTCTGTATCTTCCCCACAAATGTCTTTTCTGGTTATACTGGCTGGAAGTGATCTTGTTGTTTGTGCCCATCAGTGACAAGTGATACTCAGAGTAAGGGTGATGCCTGGACGGATGATTGGCACCCTCCTCTGTATCCCAGTTTCTCGGGTATATACGGAGGTGGTGACTGTCACACAAAGCAGAATGAGAGAATGCAGGAGCTTCTAGCGCCTGGCTCAGTGCTTGGGAATCAGCAGTATAACATTTAAACAGTGTTACTGTCCCTCCGGTGGCCTTTGTCACTTTGTCTTGGAAGTAGAGATGACAGGGAATCCTGATGCACCACCCCCTCTCTCTGAATCTAGCTAAAGGGCTATGCGCTGGTACACAGTATCCTAACATCTGTGCCTGTGTAAAAGGCTGGAGGGCAAGAAGAGGGTGGGTCTGCTGGTGTCAAGAGTCTCATTAGCTGATCCATCACTCAGCAGATCACAGCATCAGTACCAGATTCCCAAGCTTCTGCCGTGCAGGCCTGCAGACAGGAGCCACGGTGTGTTCCTGAGTTAGCCAAGGAGCAGTCAGCTCAGGGAGGGAGGCCAAGCAGTGAGGTGTCAGTTTCACCAACACCTGGCATCTCCGAGGCTGAGTTAGCAGGGGGTTGTCAATCTCCAGACAGGAAAACCAGAGACAGAGAGGAGAAGAAACAATCAAGAATGAGACAGTAACCAGGGAGAGGAAGCAGAAGCTGGGGGACTATTTTAAGTAATGCTTGATAAATTACCTGCCTGTCCTGGCCTCCTCATAAAGGAGATACTAGAGGGCTGATGTTCACATCTGACAGCTCACCAAAACAGCCCGCTGCAGGTACAAAACACACCAAGGCTGAAGCAGACAGCTGTGTGCTTCCTGAGCATGGGCCTGGAGAGGAGGGAAGGTGTCCATGTCTGCTAATCACAGGCTTGCAAGGGACCACATATGTAGTGCTGTGTACATACATGGAAATGTTCAAACACATGAGGAATAAGATGCCGGGATCATTCTTATGTACAGATGCATGGCGCAAAGTCACAACCATGCTATGCTTCCACACATTGCACGAGAGTCCTTCCCCCTTCCAAGTCAGGGAAATGCCAGGACCCATGTGGTGACTAAACTTCAGTGGGCGCGAGAGAACCCCCCCCAGCAAAGAATGGGCACCTTAACAGCTGGGGAGATGAGACATTACAATCTTCTAGAAGTTAACATCATTGGCTAGATCTTTGGGCTGCCCTGGGAGCTACCCCACCAAGGCATTTAACAAGTATAATTAATTGAACTAACAGCCTTCCGTGCAAGTAGTAAAATAACTGTAGCAATGTTTCTAAATAGGTATCAAGGTCTGGCTGGACCACAGTTCCTGCCTTTTTCTCCATTTCCTGGCATTGAACCCGTGTCCTGCTTTCCACAATAGAAGCGTCTGGACTCAGGTGGATCACATCAGTCTGCTTTCTCCCTGCAAACTAGGAATGGCATCTATGTCACCCTCTGTATCTTCAGGTCCCATGTGTAAGAGTTCAACCAACTGCAAGTCAAAAATCTCTGTGAAGAAGTGGGAATGGTAACGTGTGCCTAGGATAGCACTTCTGAGGGTAAGGCAGAAGAACGGTAAGTTTAAGGCTAGCCTAGTGTATATAGAGAGATTATGTCTCAAAACAAACAATTACACACACACACTATGTATATATGTTATATTATAAACATACATGTATATATGTATATATGCATACATTATATATCATATATGCATATATGTATATATTATATTAGTTATATCCTATATATTATACTTGGAAATAAATGGACTCCTATACTAACATGTACAAATCTTTCTTGTCATTACTCTTGGGGTTATATAGTGTCACACTGATTTGAGTAAGAAATAATCTAAAGACAATTTGAGTATATGAAAGACGTGTAGGTTTTCTATAAAGGATTTGAGTACACATGGATTTTGATGTCTGTGGGGGAGAGGGAGCCCTGAAACCATTGCCCTGTACACACTGAGGGAGGACTCTGTACCTGCTTTTAAGCTATTCATGCTACAGGACGGCATTAAGAGCAGCTTTGGTAGCTGTGAAAATGTGAAAACCTTAGTTGATATGACAGCTTTGTCATCTTGGCACACCCCATAATCAACCTGGGAAGAGAGTCACAATGAGGGCTTGTCTACATTGATTTAGCTTGCCTGTGGAGATTGTCTTAAGTTCATTGACGTGGCAAGACCCAGCCCACTGTAGGTGGATCCATTCCCTAGGCAGGGGGCCCTGAACTGTGCAGGAGTGGACAATTCAGGCTTTATACAAGCAAGCCATCGTGTGTGTGCATTTATTTTTCTCTGTGCTTGACTGTGGACGTGATGTGACTGACTGTTTGAAATTCCTGCCGTGGCTGTTCCATAATGACAGACAGGAACCTGGAAGTTAAAGGAAACTCTTTCTCTAAAAGTTACTTTCTGCTAGAGTATTTTATCAGAGCAACGGAAATGAAAGCAGAATGAACACCCGGAGTCCCTTCTTGACTGAACAGAACGCCTACTTTTGCTCCTTGGTATTCTTGTACTGTGTGGACTCTGTTGTAGCCAGACTTTTGGCTACTTCATGGGTTCCTTTTTCTACCACCATTCTCCACCCTTATCCCTTCAAATCCTGTGATACTAGTGAGGAGAGAAAGAAGGCTAGAGGCGAAAGGGAGCATCCATAGATACCATTAGACTGTTTCCTGCTGATTAGGGGGCATCAAGTTCCTTGGGGCAATTTTGAGCTTCAGTTTCAGGATATCTCCAACCAGCAACCAGGAAAGAGGAACCAGGAACCAGCAAACAGCAACCTAGAACAGCAGCAGGGGGAGCAGCGAGCCGCTGTCCTCTTCTCAGGGCTCTTGTACTTATATACCCTCCCACTCAAGAGTCCCCAGAATTCTAATGTCATACGCTTGCAAAAACTATCTGCAGTTGGCAAAATCACGCCCCTCCCGGAGCACGAGGCAAGTCACAGCAGTCTGATGCTGTGGACAATCTGAGGCAGCCCCATATCTCACACCTTGGGATTAAAACATATTCCCATAATATTTTGATGTTTTTAAAGAAAACAAAATTCTCACTACACATGTTTATGTTATGTGTCTCAAAAATTCAAGTACAAATGGGACTGAAGAGATGGCTCAATACCATTCAACCAGCACATAGAAGAGCCAAGTTGTACTCCCAGCATATTCGCCCAGCTAATGACTGTAACTCCAGCTCCAGTAGATCCAGCGCCCTCTTCTGGTCTTTGTGGACACTGCATGCACGGGGTTCACATTCATACACACAGGCAGAACACTCATACACATAAAATAAAAAAAAATCTTTGAAAAAGAAAAACCTCAGGTACTGAAATCTTGCTCCACAAGATGATAATATTAGGAGACCTTCAAGAATCTCCTTAATAGCATTAGTGCCATTAGGAAAGAGAACCAAGAGAAATCCTTCACCCCTCCACTGTGTGAGGACATAAGAAGTTGTCATTGCCATCTCTGAGTCAGGCATAGATGTCCCTAGCCCATGGGACATTGAATCAGTCAGTTTCTGACCCCGGCCTACCCAACCTGCAAAACTATGAGAATGATGTTCTGATATCTGAGTAAGCCAGTAGACAAAGACAAACAGTAACCCAGATGTACAGAGCCAGTGAAACCACACATGTCAGGGTGTTTTGGAGCCAGACTGTCACACTGGGTTGTTACAGTGATGATAGCATCTGGGAGCTTGCCTTCCCAGGGCAGTACTGGAGCTAACTAGAATCAGGTTGGCAGCTGGTGTGTGCTGGCAGTCTGAGGGTGTGTGGGTAGAAAGGGGACAGTCTGATGTCTTTTCTGGAAACCAGACCATTGTCACAGACTTTACAGTAGTCCAGTCTCCCCTTCCTCCCTCCCACCCCCTGCTCATGGGGAGTAGAAAATCCTGGGTATTGTGAGGAGTGATGGCCTCAAAGTTTCTTCGTATCTTTCTTGTTGAAACTCAAGGCTATGCTATACTCACAAGTCCTCTATACAGCAGGGCCGTTCCAGTCTCCCTGGGAAGAGGGGACAGGTCTTCTAGAAGGGTCCAGGCTACCTGACTGGAAAGCAAGGCTGAAGCTTGGCTTCTCATTAAATCCACTACTGCGGACCAGTCTCAGGACACCTGCACCTTGCCTTCCTACCTCAGCAAAATGACACAGGCCACATGTGGAGGACCTTCTGAAACACAAATAAATAGCTGACACAGAAATGTGTGATCCAGGACTGCCCTTTGGGATTCCCTTATGACACATGTCCTGAAGTCTGCACGGGAACTGGAGACCATGGCTCACCCAGGGCTCAACTCCAAATGCGTCACTGGATCTGCAGCCCAGCCCAGATCTCTTATTTGTCTTCAGCTGTCTTCTGGGCCTCTCTCTGTTTTTCTGACTGCAAGACTGACATCTGTACTACAGAGATGCTCTGGGAGGGCAGATTCCACCATGTGTGAGGATCCGGGGGTCTTGGCAAGCCCCTCCCAGGCCTTGTCCAGTACTGAAGAGCTGAGTGACTGGAGAAGCTGAACTAACATATAGCAAGATGTACTAGAAGCTGGGGAGAACTGTGATGAATTGTTTCGGCCCCTTCAGAGCTGTGACTGCCAGATATGAAACCTAGCTAGGTCTCACTCCTGTTCTCCAAGCCCTGCCTATCCAGATGCCTCTGACGGCCAGAGCTAGGGAGAAGGAAGAGACGTCAGAGCCATAGAGAAGACCGCAGCAGCCACAGCAGTAGGCTTCATCTCTGAGACAGTCTCATCCTTCTGTGGGGGGAAAATGGCCCAAGCATTTTACTCTGCTCTGAATGTTTGTTGAGCTCAACATGCAGGCCCAGTGGGAAACCACGTAATAGAACATTGTCTTCCAAGTTCTGAGCTGTCTCCCAGGACTCCAGAAGGCCAGTGTGGCTGCTCGCCCAGCAAGAGCCCTGCACAGATTTCTGCAGTACTGTTCCATCCTCACTGTTTAGGGTCTGCTTGTTTTTCAGCCAGTGGACAAACAGCTCTGACAGAAATGCGTTGTTGTGGGAGGGTGCTGAGCCTGGATTAAGGATTCCAGGTTCTAGTCTCCCAAGCACAGTGTCTCAGCGATTTCTTATCCGCAAAGAGAGATGTCTGCTCTGCTTGCTATGGACACACGCAAAACGGAAGGTACCAAATTGGTTTGAACAGGGACAAAATGATGTAATTATGGAATAGTTACAGTGTCGGGCGTTCTCTGAAGCCTACAGATAGCTGCTATGGTCATCTTTATAGGACCATTGAGCAGTGGGTCACCATCCAGGACCTGTGACATCTGTGTCACTTAGGATCACACTGTTAGAGGATGGCTTACTTTTGTTTGGTTAGGTTTTTTTTAACATGAAAAATGCTCAAATACAAATCCCAATATACGGTGCTGAGAGTAATCTAATAATTATTCTCAGGGTGCTATTTCTCCTGATAAACTTACTCTTAATTTCAGAAGCCTTGGGTCTCAGGTTTTGCAGCAAGGACAGCCTAGACTTCCAGCCTCTTTTTCCCAGAGAGGAGGTTGAAGCTCTCCTGTCTTGTTTGTTGGGTAGTCAATTCTGAACTTACTCCGTAATGAGGTCTTCCAGCTGGGAAGACTGTGAGAGCTCCTGGGGCCAGAGACAGCTTTGATGTCTCTGGTTCTGTCCCCACACAGGGTAAGATAATCTATAGCACCCCTTTGTTTGGGCATAGACATTATTTCGTAAGTGGCTTGATTTCAGGGTTGGCACCATGGTTGAGCTGCCACAGCTGCAGCTGCCTTGGTCACGCACCCCCACACCCCAATTAGGAGTTTTCCAGCCATTTAACTCCACCATGGGCTAGAAGCCAAAGTTAACAGTCTCTTGTGGGTCCTTAGAACTCTCCTCCTACCCTCACCGCTCTAGCTGACTGTATGTAGCTCAGCAGGAGAAAGTAGAAGTGGGGGGGGGGAGGATAAGGTGACAGGCCCCAGGCACTTCCTCCCCTGACTCTACCTCCCTCGTCACAAGAGCAGCATGTCCCTCCAGAAAGAGGCCTCTGGAACTCTAGATGACAGGGTTTCTAGTTGGCATTTGTGCAGGGTTACCCGACCTAGAGGAACAGCAGCCACAGGATGCTGCAGACAGCGAGACTCCGCTAAGAATCAAAATACCTGAGACTACTTCCCAACCTAGTCCCATCCAGAGGCCAGAGGCTATATGCCCAGACCTTAGAGTTGAACCGTTGGTCCTCAGCACAGGTTTTAATAGTTACTGTCTGGTTCTAGGCAAGGTAGTTACTACCCTCTCTAAGCCTTGGTGTTACTGTCTGAAAATTGAATAAAATAATGTATTGTACCCACCATATTGTTGGATGAGGATTTCATGAGCATGGGAACAAAAGTTAAGAGTTTACCAAGTGCTTGGTAAACAGTAGGTACTTACTAAGTGACACTATCATCAGTGTCCAGTCGGTCTGTGTTAAGCAGCTTCCTGTCGTTGTCGCAAACACCTGAGGTTGCAATCGTGATTTAAAAATGGGGTTAATTTGATTCCCACTTTGGGAGGTTTCAGTGCAGATCAGTTGATCCTGTGCTCTCTGGCTTAAGAGCTCAGGTACAGCTTTTAACATAGAGCAGGTTCCCCAGGAGGGAAAGCGCCCTGGGGATAATTAATAGAGACTATTCTCATGGCTCAAGGTAGACTGTTCTGGAAGGCATGAGTGGAAGCAAAGCTCCAACCTCATGATCAAAGGTGAAGAAAAGGATAAAGGAGCAAGGACCCCACCTCCTCTTGAAAGGAGGATCAAATACTTCATCGTGACCAAGTGCCGAGACAAACAACTTCTAAAGAGGAGAGGTCTATTTTGGCTCACACTGTCAGAGGTATCCTCTCAGGGTGAAGGAACTGCTCACCTCAGGGTGGCAGGGAGATGGAGAGGGGCTGGAGGGAACCAGGGTCCCAACCGTCCCTTCAAGGATACCTCTTCATACACTTCCTTTAAAGGTAGGATTTAGTCGTTTCTGTCTGGGAAGAGCCAAGCATTCAGTCCAAGCATTCAGTGATCTTAGAGATGTAAGAAAGGTGATATGGTTCTGTACTGAAGGGATTACCGAGGGAGATGAGGCCTCTGTGTCACAAGCACTGGATACAAAGGACAAGTGGCATGTGGCTGAGGGAGATGCTACTGAAACCCATGATCCATGTGGAGGCAAGCATGGGAAAGGAACATGAGGGCTGAGTCTGGAAACACTGGTGAGTCTGAGGGTTTATGGAGGAGAGAAAGAGAGAGAGAGAGAAAAAGAGAGAGGAAGAGAGAGAGAGAGAGAGAGAGAGAGAGAGAGAGAGAGAGGAGAGAGGCCTGATGTCATAGGAAAGGGTATACACGCTTTGTACTCTCAGGGACCTGAAAGGCACCCTTGTGCCTAGACAGGGCTAGGCGGCTGAGGGCAGAATCAACTCACATAAGACCTTGTGTGTGTACCCAGAAGTTACGTCCCACAGTAGATACTTGGTCAATACTGTAACTGAACTAATGGACAGCACTAGTTCTGAAGGATTTTAAGACAGGGGGTCCCTCTGGATAACATGGAAAGGGGATCCATAAGAGGATTTACCCCAGAGGCTTGATCCAGGGTGGGGAGACAAGACCTCCAGTTCTGTGGAGAGGCAGAAGAACAACACAATGAGGGTGTGGCTGTTTTATCAGATGGGGAAAGAAGGCAAATGGGAGTAGATCTCTGTAGTAGGGACCCAGTATGCAGATATGACCAGGGCAGGAACATCCAGAAAAGACACAAACTAAAAGAGAGGGATTCCCTCTGTTGTAGAGCTCCTGAGGGTCAAAGGTCAACTTCATTTCCTTTCCCAGGGAGCCCTAGGACCCACCCTGGGCCAGACTCTATGCAGAGCAGGGAGTGAGGTAGGGCAACAGGCCCTACCTCTCCACACAAGGCACTCACAGACCTAGAACAGAGTCGAGATGAAGGCACAGGAGAACTATGAAACCCTCTGAAGCCAAAGCCACCACTAAAATCCGTGTGCTGCCCCATGAGATGTAGCTTTGTCTCTGTCACTCCAGATCCTCAAAGGAGAGCTCTGACAGGCAAACCCAAGCTAGCAAAACCCTCGCTGAGGTCAAGAGTTAGTTACACATTCTGTAAAGAGGCCCAAGGTGAGGATGAAGGAGGTAGAGAGGCGGATGTCCTCCTGTCCTCTAGCCACTCCCCTGTGAGGATGAGCAGCTTGAGTGAATCCGAAACAGCAACTCAGACAGAGCAGAGCTACACTTGAGCCACGCCACCCCCACCCCTGGCCTTCAGACAGAGGACTTCTGCTTAACAGTTCCTGGGAGTCCTAGATTGCCTATTCCCAGGAGACAGCAGGGGTGATAGGAACTGGCTGCATCAATCCTTCCTCCAGATTGGCAACTGCAAAAGCATCCCTCGAGGTAGGTCGTGAACCCAAGCCTTGGTCTCAGTACCTGGAGCCAGCCTATGGCCTCCATCTTTCCAGGGACCAAGCATGTGGCTGTGAACAGACAGGAGGCCCGGGTCCCAGCAGTGAGTCAGAAGGCCGGTAACAAACAGGAGGATGAGCCCCCAACAAGCTGGAGCCGGTAGGAGTGGGCTGCCAGGCAGAAGGGAACCAGTTTGCTTTGATTTTTGTTCTCCTACCCTCCAGGTCCCTGACCCATTTTGGTTTCATAGAGCAGCCCAGACATAGAGTCTCAAAATGGAGTCCCAGTAATCCAGGGTGGACCAACTCTTCCTTGTAAACATCTGTGGTCCTTAATGCTCTACTAGAAACGATGGCCTCCTTTGAGAGTGAAGTTGAAAATCAGAGACCCTATTTGATACCACAAACCCTTGTTCACTCACTCACTCACTCACTCACTCACTCACTCACTCTTTCATTCAATCATCAATCAATGCACGTATTCTTAGTCAGTACCTGCATGTGCCTGGCCTCGAGTTAGCCTCTGAGTATATAGTACACAGGTGCCTCGGTATTCTCAGGAAGCTTATATAAAAATAATCACTGCATGATGGCTAATGCATCTGTCTCGGAGCTGGGCAGCCGTGAGTCCCAGCCTGCTGTACACTTTCACGTTCAGGAAAACGTGTGCCAGGTTAGACAGGGCAAGCCCTGGTGAGGTGTGATCGGCTGCTGGAATAGGTCTCCAAAGACAGTGCCAGAGACACCTATGGAAGCTTCTATATCCTGAATGAGGGTGGTTCCCCTCATCCCCCCTGAATACCCTCTCTTTTTCTAGTACCCTTTGAACCAAGATGGCTATCCTAATGTCTAATCCTGACACTCTTTAGCAGCAAGAATTTTAAATTTTACGAACTTATTTATTTAGTGTGTGTGTGTGTATGCCCCGCCCCCCGTACATGATTGGCAGTCAGAGGACCGCTTATAGAAGTTTGTTCTGTCCTCCTGCCCTATAGGTCTTAGGGACTGAAAGTTGTCAGACTTGGCATTAAGGGCCTTTATACACTGAGTCTTCTCACTGTCCTTCCAGCTGCAGTCTATTCTTAACTTTTACAGATGTATGAGTGTCATGTCTGCCTATGTGTATGTGTACCATGTGTGTGCCTGGTACCCATAGAGAAAATGACACAGGATCCCCAGAAACCGGACATATACAAATGGTTGCGGCCAACACATGGGTTCTAGGAACTGAACCCTGGTCCTCTCTTGAGCAGCAAAGGTTCTTAACCTCTGAGCCATTCTCCAGTCCCCATAGCTGTAATTTTTTAAACAACGCCATACTCATTTTTCTTGCAATGTCCATTTTTTTTCTAGAAACTTCCATTCATGTGTATGCTATGAAGGAAGATGGCTGAAGGTTGGATGGGGTCCTGTGGCTGTGACCTCATTGAACCATAGATTCAATCAATGGGGCCATACATTTACATACCTGGTCTTCATTTCTCCATGGAGGGTGATGGCATCTACTGTATGCAATGTGGTATTGTGAGAATCTCTTTTATTACGTGTTTGGTGCATACCATGCTCTGAACAAAGGCTTGTGTACCTATTATTTCTCCGTTAAGCTTAGAAAGACTGTTGGCTTGCCCAAGGCTATGTGGGTAGAAAATAGCAAGGTTGGGAGTTGAACCCAAGCTAAGTCTAAGTACTGCCCAGCACTGGCTGGCCCAAAAGCATTTTACAGATTTATAAGAGAAGTGCTCACAGCCACACACAACAATGGCCCCTTCTCCAAACACAGCCCTGTGTGGAAAAACTTCAAACCAGTCCTAAAGCCCTTCTCGCCTCACTTCCTTCTGATGAGAGTTCCTTCCTCCCCTTATTCTTCAAGTAGGGTGCACAGGACAGCCACACTGCTGTTGCAAGATTCCTTTATTTTAATAAAAGTTAAATATCTTCGGCACCATTTCCATTCACAAACCATCAATATTTCAGGACCACTGCTCAGCCCAGGATGGCGGAGATAGCCCACTCTGTGCCTGAGCGGCAGCTTCTAGTTAAAAGTTCACCACAGAAAATTTGATGCCTAATAAATTGGAGCCTTCCCTGTTTTAAATCATTTTTTAAACCACGATTGCCGCACAAAATATAATTATTACAAACTGGCCATTTGTAACAGAGAAATCTCATTAAAACGATTCCATGCTGGAAAGGCAAATGGGAGGGGGAAGTGAGGAGGAGGCAGAGGCAGTGTGGGGAGGAGGGATGACTGGAGGAGTGGGAGGCTGGGGAAGGGTGGGAGGGGGCTGGGGGTATTCTTAATTACGGATTGATTATTTCTGGTGATTGAGCGTGGAATATAATCAACTGAACATCTCCAGGCTAGAGTAGTAAGACGTGGGGACAGGCAGAGGGGCAATGACTGACAGGTCTGGATTCTTTTCTATTCTCAGTCCAGCGACTGGAGAAAGAGTAGTTCGGATGAGGTGCAAGTCTGTCTCCCTCCTGTCCTGCTCAGATGTCTGGCAGGTCCCTGGCCTAGGGAGGCGGCTGCTATTGAGCAGGGACTGTAGAACTGCCCCTAGTCCTGCTTAGTTCCCCAACAGAGGAGAGACACTAAAGGCGTAACACTAGTAGACGTGCTGAGCTTCTTCATGGGGAAGTAGAAGGTGGGGGTTCAAATCCTACCTCTAAGCCTCTTCAGTTGGTACTTTAGTGGGATTGAGATCGTTTGCCCAAAATACACAAGTCTGGGTTTCCTGATGACTGAAATGTGATGAGTTTCACACACACACACACACACACACACACACACACACACACACACACACACACAGTTTGTAGACTATGGGATCCTCACCAAGTATAAGCTGTATGCATATCATGCCCCCTTGAGCTAGTTCTGAGGAAACTGCAGGATTAACATTTCCTGGCAAAGTCAGAGGTGCAGAAAGTAGCTGCAGGCAACATGGTGAATGCTCTTCCTGAGAGGATGTTTAAGACAAGGCACACTTCTCTCCTAGGAAAGTGTCAGGTCCTGGGGTAGGGCGTGGTCCTTCCTTCAGGTGAGAGAGGGAGGCTGTACTGGGTGCCTTGGCCACAGCTGCAGAGCACCAGGCTCTGGGTGTATACATGAAGTAAGCCACATCTTGGTTTTATTGGTTTGTTATTTTTCAGCACTGGGGATGGAGACCAGGCTATCACACATGCTAGACAAATGTCGCACTACTGAGCAATCCTCAAATCCCATATTAGAGGTTTCACTCTCCAGCCCATTCCAGAATGTTCCAGCAAGTGCCAGGAAGGCCATCCAGGACCATTTCTCATGTGTAGGGAGGCGATGGAGGAAATTTGCCCAAGTTTGGCTGGGCATGGTGGCACATGCCTTTAATCCCCACATTCAGGAGACTGATGCAGGTGTATCTCTGAGTTCAAGGACAGACTGTTTTACATAATAAATTCCAGGCCAACCAAGGCAACACAACAAGACCCTGCCTCCAAGGAAACAAATCTCCAAGAACCTAGACTCCACGGACGTACTTCCTCCCAGGCCATGTCCTGCATCTTATCGGTTTCTGCATTCAGCACACCCAACAGTTCCTGTTCCTTCTCTTTCTCCTCTTGCTCCGCTCAGTGCACTCCTCTGAGGTCCTGGTCCCTGCTGGCACTAGGGAATACCTAATAGAAACAGTTCCTGGATTGCAGCGAGATGCTGGTTAATACAGATGACCTTGGTCTTCCTTGAAGAATTCTTGGGAACCAAAGAAAGCCATCCCAAGGGCATCCTCTGCAGCTTCAGGTCCTAGCTACAGACTCTCAGTCAACCCACATGGGTCCCACGTGTATACACACCTGTCCTCTGGAAGTTTCCTGAAAGCAAGGACACTGTTTCCTTAATTTCCCCTTGTTTCTGTCCTACACACAGTAAAAACAACATTCAGGGGGGCAAAGATCTCCCCCACCCCACACACTCGCCCACCAGCCATTGTACTGTATACTGGGCAAGGAACCAACCATCATTTCTAACTGTGAGAATGTAGGTCACAGTCTCTCTCTGGGGCTCAGCTTCCTCTTCCAAAACTTGAATGTGATAGCAAGAGCTGTTCTATTTCTAGAAGACACATTGGCATGACGGGATCCTCAGCTTTACGTCACCGTGACCCTGAGTCATGATGGCTCTGGGTCTTGCCTGAGGGGAGAGGACATCTTCCTTGTTAGTGCTCTTACCTCTAAACTTCTTCAGTCTCTCCTTACAGACAGGAGGAGGTACTCGGATGCTTGCCCAGCGTAAGCCTTCATCCCACACTCGAAGCATCTTGCTGTGATTGGCTAGCCAGCTCAGCTCCCTGCAGGTTAGGCTGGTTCAGGGTGGGTGCTTTGAGTGGGTGGACACCAGGAGTCCACAGAGGCGACACCTGTGTACATGTTCACCATGGGCCACCTCACTTTCCTCCTCCCAAATAGCTGTGCAGCAGTGGGGGGGAGGGGGACAGTGGGGACAGGCCAGTCATGTGGCTGGAGGTGGGAGCGCCTGAGGGTTGCCAGGGAAACCATGGCTGCGGGAGCCCCCAGCCATTCTCTCTTTGCCATGGAGACAGTAAGATGTAGACAGCAGGGGTAACAGAACAGGTGGCCCCCACCACGGGCTCCAGGAGACCACGATGCAGCTTTGGCCTTTTCCTAGGGGAGGGAGAAGCCTTGGGATCAATTTTCCGATTACAAGCCTGTGTTCAAATGTCAATTCCTTTCCTCCTGCTTGTGAGCTTTTCTCACTATTTTGTCAATCCATCCCCCTCCTCCCTTGTTCCAGGCTTACATTTCACATCGGCACAGCACTGGTCTTTGAAGAATGAAACTTGGCAGCAGTTGGAGCCTGGTATGACCTCATAGTGTCTGGCATTTTCGGAAAAGATGTCTTGTAGATCGAAAGAGGGAGGCTTAGGGTGAGAGGGCTAGAAACAAGGAGCAGAGGCGTCTAAATGCACCGTGGGCATGCTGCCCAGTGTGGCATGTGGGTACTCCGGGTTTGACCCCTGTCTCCTTACCAGTCTGACCTGATATCAGCATGAGCCAACCAGCAGTTTCCTGAAAAATCTTCAAACTTCTCCCACTGCCCATCCTTCCTTTCCAGCCCTTCCACTGGTATAGACAGGGAGGGAGCTGGTTAAGCAATGACCAGCATGGACTGGCAGGTGTAAGGCAGTCCCCCACAGTGTCACAGTGCCTGGGACAAAATACCATGGCTAACCTTCTCCATAACTCAAGCTCTGGACACCCAGGCTCATGAACCGGAGAGTGGGGGTTGTTCGGAATGCCTGCCCGGGCTGCGGCATAGGAAA
>JANHMN010000024.1:3784927-3805917 GCA_030674055.1 Rhabdomys pumilio | reverse complement strand
AGCTGGAACTAGGGGAGGAGCTGGAACTAGGGGCGGAGCCGGACTGGAATATGGGAAGGGGCCAATGGGAAGCAAGAAAATGAGGAGGCGCTGTAGCAAGGGCCAGGAGAAAGACCTGGAACAGGAGCACCATGTGGGCAGGACCCCGGTATGCTGCTTGCTGTCCGCTGATCCCATACAGACAGGCCAGCTCCAGAGATATCTGAAGAAGGTGAGAATGTAGTAAGCAGCAAGTCGGGGTCCACATGAGAATCCTGCTCAGCCCACAGTTCCGTCGTACTCAGACTCATCCCTGTGTCCTTCTCACTCCACACCTCAGAATGTACCACAATGACGCATTCTCTCACCATCAAAGGGCTTCCACCCACTGCCAGGACCAGGGCAGCAACTCCGTCAATATTTACATAAGTACCAGCTGGTTGTGTTCTTGTCTTTAGTCCCAGCGCCTCGCCTCCCTGCTCCCTTCTCAGTGTAATAAGACTGGGGTTATTACAGTTATGAAGGGGGTAATAAGACCTGCAAACAGCTCCAAATTTCCAATTTATACTGAGCAAAGAGCTAGGCGCAGCCCCTAGTCCACCTGGCCTCTCCACTGGTCACCACTCTGCTGCAGTCCTGGACAACAGACATAGCCACAGGCTCTTCCCTTCTGGAACCTTCCTGAGGTCTCAACACCTGGAGAACGACAGTCACAGGTCTCCTGGTCCCAGGTTGGTCCAGAACCCACATTGAGAAGGAGAGAGTCTGTGATTGAATAGCCTGGGCTCTTGTCCTGTTTTGTGCCTTATGGCAGTCACTTCCTCTTCGAGTTCTTGGGTCTCCTCATCTACAAGGTATAAGTGAACTATATCTTGTAGGGGTCTGTAGAACCCTGGTATCAGTGTGTGTGGTGTGTGTGTGTGTGTGTGTGTGTGTGTGTGTGTGTAAATGACCCTGAGGATCCAGATGTACTCAGCTGTTTCTCTTCCACTAACATAAATGGCACACCACAGGAGCCCCATCCCAGGCCTGAGCCCATCTGCTTGCTGTGGGGCAAGCCCTCTGACACTGAGGGCTCTTACAGAACAGGACTGGGGCAGAATGAAGCCACAGGAAGAAATATCGCGGGCACCAAGAAGTCTGTGAGACTGTTCAGAGGGTAGTGTTCATTTGTGTTCAACACCCTTGGTGGTCCCTATTTGAAAAGAATACTCTGAGGCTCCAAACACCCTTGGCTAGAGGCTGGTGTCTAAGCCAGAGGTGTAAAGACAGCAACAGATTCCCTTTGTCCTTCTTCAGGCCCCAGATGATAGCAGCAAATCCTTAGGTATGTGGGCAGTCGCACACCTCCCAATTCTGAGTCATAATCCCATCCAGAAACACCTAAGAGGAGCCCTACCTGGTGCACGCAGTAGGCCAACTTTCACACCTGGCAGAGGCAAGGGAGTGCTCAGGTGTGGCACGCCCCACCACCATCACCTGAGCAAAGAGTCTAAGTCTATTAGAGAGCTCCTGGATTCATCATCCCCAGCTGGGCCCCTGGCTAACAAGGAGGGACCTTTGAGCCCTGTGGGGGAGGGACAAGGCAGGTGTTTTAATGCCTGCAGCCAGAGAACTGTCCCTGAAGGGGGCAGATCATGAGTCTGACGTAAGGGAATGATGCCAGTCAAGAGGGTACATGCCAATGCAACTTAGCAGAAGCAAGTCCCAGCAAGGCAACTTGCTCAGCCGTCTGAAGCAAGCACCTGTGGCGTCCTCCTCAGCTCTGATCCAGGAAGATGCTTCCTGTAAGGTCTTCACCATTGAGCCTTCTGAGATTCAGAGCCCAAGCAATGTCCACCGAGCATCTCCCTGCAGCACACAGGCACAGGTGTCTTCACAGTGGCATTGGTGGTCTCCATGCCCCCATGGCCATGGCCTCTGGCCAGGGGTGTGGAGTCCTCTTCTGAAATTGTATCTAGGTAACACGTTGGACAGATCTTGCAATGAGAAGGCAGGTTTTAAAGATGTCCGTTTCCCATTCTTCACCACCAGAATCAGGATGTATAAGAACACATGGTCACACCAAAACTAGAAGGATTCTGACAGCCATTCATTGCTCATCTCCATTCATGAGCATGCGACCTAAAAGGGAGCCCCTCGTGTCACTAGTCTCCCTCCACCTTGCTTCAGATCTCACATCCTCCTGTCCCTCAGACTCCTAGGATGACATCAGGAAGGACAATGGGATTGGAAGCTGAGATAGACGCTGCAGGAAATGAGATTCCCTGAGGATTGTGAGAGCCCCCTGGGGACTGAGGACTGTGACACAGACTAGGAGAGGAGGCAGCTGGAGCCAGCACAACACAGCCTCGCCCAGGACTGCTCAAGTCATGCTATTCTGTGTCATGTCGGAGGCCAGTTCTGCTGCTTATCCCCTGTGGCCCACAGTCATGCAGTCTCCTAAGCCTCTCTTTCCTCCTCTGGAAAGTGTGTGTGCTCCCCCACTTCCCAAATTCGGTACGAGAATGAGGCAGAGCCCAAGTGTGGCACGCGTCACAGGGCGTGCAGTTCCTACTAGACACACTCTACAGTTATCTTCTCCATTTTCCTTCTCCCTTCTCTTTCTGAACTTCAGTTTAGTGAACTGAAAAAGTCCGAGAAGCTTTTGCGGATTCTCTCATGCTTATGAGCACTGTTATTATTTATTATTATTATTATTATTATTATTATTATTATTATTATTATTATTATTGTTTATGATCACTATTTCCAACCACAAGGTCACTTTTATAATCTCTAATAGAGCAAGCACACACATTCTACAAAACACTCTTTTATCATACATGCATGGACACATGTACACATACACACACAACATATACACACACAACAGATATACATACATACATACATATATACATACCACACGTTATACACATACATACCACACGTTATATACATACATGCATAACATATGACACACAGTACACACTGCACATATCCACCATCCACACGCATATATACAACATACACATGCATCCATATACATAAACATACAGGTACCACACACACACATACACGTATACTACACATAGCACAATACACATACACACACCATATCACACATACCATATACACACTCACTGCACACTCCACATGCACAAATACCATACACATGCATGTACATGCATGCACACACACACACAGCAAGTACACTGACTTAACTTCACAAAATAGAGTCTTAGCCTGGATGACACACGTCCTGCGAATATGACATTCATGGGTTTTCAGGAATGGTTCTGATTTACAGCTGTTTGTCAGCCCAGCTCTGACATTTTCAGAACGAAAGTGTTGCCAGGACAACAGGCATAAACCAAGAACGTCCTGGGAATCCTACAAATCCTCAAGACCTCAGTCTCAGGTAAAGAAGCTTCTGCTGCATGTTTCTGACTGGGATGCTCACAGTCCTGGGCTGTCACTCTGGGGAGACCCCTGAGCCCACAGGCCAGGCTCTAGAGCTCTAGTTCTGACTAATTTCATTCGTAGTCCTTGTTTCACTTCTGATTGCTGCCCCAGCATCTCCTCTTTGCTTTTCCCACCTCTCATGCTCAGTATGAGCAACCTGAAGCAGGAGCCACATCCTCAACACTACTGGGCACATAGTAAGTGCTCAACAAATGTGTATGGAAAGAAAGAGCCCATGAGTGACCTACCCAGAGAGCACAGGGGTTAATGCAGCTCCAGCAAGATGCTAAAGAAGACAGCTTAGAAATACAGAAGAGAGCTGTTGTTTCCTGCCAGGCAAGCCAGAGCAGGCATCTTCACTCACACACACACACACACACACACACACACACACACCCTGCACACTTCTTTGTAAATGGCACCTGGTAATTGACCAAGGACTGACATCTTCATGCTTACAGGTGACAAGCCCAGAGGACAGGGAAGTCTTTGTTTCAAGACTTTCAGGATTGAAGAATCTATACCCTAAAAAGGGAAGGCAGTTCAGATCCCTGCTAGGAGTGTCCCCCCCCCACCCTTACCCAGCTTCCCCCTCCCTAGGCAAGGCACACCCCAGCCAAGGCATTCAGAGTGGATTCCCTGTGCACTCTCACCAACAGCCTGGGTACCATCGCTTGTCACTTGACAATGGAGAAGGATGTTTCTCTATTTTCCAGCTCAGATGAGCTTTCGAAGATGCTATCTGGCTGTGATATAAATCCATTGAGAGAGCCCTGGAGGGAGCCCCTGCAAAGCCCTAAATTGGACACTAAAAACAGATAAAAGCTGATGGTTTAAAGGCTTTATGCGAGCTCCATTTGGGGGGAAGGAGTGAAAACAGGGATTTAGTTTGTCCTCTCCCACCAATACACTCTGGGCAGCTGTAGCTAGAGATTTTAAGTCTTTTTGTGTCCCAGCTGCATGGCTTGCAGCGGCCTATTAGCCAGTGTTATAGGGGAGGCTCTCACGTTACAGACATTCTCAGGAGGACGGGCTTTGCTAGCACTGAACTATCACCATCCTGTACCCTCACTCTGATAACCAAATGGAGGATCAGCCCTGCAAGACTACCTACAGCCAACAGTTGTCTCCATGACACCCAGGTCCAAGTAAATGACCCTTCCTTGCTGAGTAGCTCACACTCTCATCCTACTGTGTCTGCTACCCAAGAGCCCTCGTTTTCCCAGACCTGATGGGTGAATGGCATGTTGCCTGCCTCGCTGTCACCTTTCTTCCTACCCATCTTTCAGGGCCACCATCCTGTAGCCATAGGAAATTTGGCATTTGGGAAGACAGACCAACAAGAAAATTCCAGAAGACAACATGTTTATTAGGTAAAGATGAGGCTCTGAGACCTCAGAACCCATATAAAAGCCAGGCACAGGCAGTATGTGCCTAGACTATCAGTGTAGGCAGACACAAGAAGGTCCCCTAGAGCCTGCTGGACAGCCAGTCCAGCCAACTCACGAGACTCTGTCCTCTCAGTGGGTAAAAGTACTCACTCTCAAGCCCGACGACCTGAGTTCAATTCCCAGGATCTATTACAGAGGAAGGAGCTGATCAGCTCCTGGAAGTTATCTTCTGATTTCCACAAACGGGCTGTGGATTTCACCCTCCCCACACCCAAAAATGAATGTCTAAAAAAGATGGACAGTTGACATCAACCCTTACACATGCATGTGCTCACACACACATGTATAAAATAAACACACACACACATTTTTAAAATAAGAACTATATAGTTTAGAAGAACTCCACTGCTCTTTAAAAAAAAATAAAATCTGAAAGTTTAGGTCAATTCATCTGCATCTTAGTGACTAGATTTGGTCATCAACATTTTCCAAATTGAGCTCATATTTTCCAGGAGCACTGAGTAGCCACAGTTGAGTTTAATGGGTTACATTGCCAATCCCGCAATTTATTAGAAAAACCAACTCCATCATTTTGGGCCAAATTTAAAGCAAATATTTATTAAATATTAAATGTTGACCAAGAGCTGGACTTTACTCAGGACAATTCTCTGGAATTTTCCAACTGGAATGGCCTGGAGCCATGTGTTGTAAGGGCTTAAAAGGACAAACGTATAGGCCACCGCACTTTCCCATGAGTCTTTGTTATTTCACAGAACTACAATTCCCATCATTCCAGGAAGTTACCTGATTCCTGGGCAGGTGGCGCTTACAGGTTAATTTTGGACTTTATAACAGCTTCTTATGAACACACAGAATCGGAGGTTGAGAGTGCCCATCTTTCTCAAACTCCTTACCCACCTATCTCCACTCCCATTCTTTGTTTTAGACAAGAAGTAGGGAGCTGTAGGGATGGTCTATGAAGAATGACAAGTTAAGGATCCACCCTTGGCTTCCTGCTAGGCAGGGTGAGTCTGGCTCAGCTCTCTCCTATCAGGATTAGTAGGATACGGAAGCAGTTCACAGGGGCTTTGGGACATGCCCAGATCTGAGAGGGATGTTGAAAAATCATAAGATCTAATGTCACTTTCATTCTACAGGCGATGGCGTAGAGGAGGGTGGCAACGTGAGCTGCGTGTCAGGGTCTTTGAGCCCTCCGCTTATTCAGTAGTGCCTGTGGTGAGTCCTTACTCATGCTAGCCTAGCCTGTAGTGAGTCACCCACTCATGCTAGCCTAGCAAAGCGGTTAGCTTCTGACAACTTCTGACTAAGTGCATCCCCAGAGAGGAGAGTCACAAGGCCCTATGTTGGTTAGAACTGTCTATAACACTGGCTTTGCCATGTTGAAGCTCTGCTTTTGAACACTGTCTTGGCCCTTCTGGGCTTCTGTTTGTCTCATTTGTAAGAAAGAGAAAGGGTGAACTGTCATTTAAGGCTGTTAAGTGATGCTCAAATGAGACAAGAACGTAGAGTCCAGAGCCATGCTGTCATCGTAGGAAGAAAGAGTCACTTTTTTCTCTTCCTTTTCTTCTCTCTAGTCTTCTAGAATTGAGATAGAATGACCCATAACCCCAGGAGATATGCTGACCTGAACAATGTGTCCCAAAGGGTGGGAGATTGGGGACTTTGCTCTTTTCCTTTAGACAGTCCCTTGGATTATGGTAGACAGAGTGGGCAAGATCCTTCGTGTTTCACCTGTGTGTTCCCAGGAGGTCACATCCCTATGTAGAAGATTTAGCATCCTTGACTGGAGCCCCACCCCATTCTATGGCATCCTCCACAGTCTCCATCCCAACTGGCTTGGAATTAAATAAAATAATAATTTTTCAACAAGTTTCCACAAGTACCTCCTTGGTGCCGGGAGTACAGGACTGAGTGATAAGACCAGTGTAGCCCCTGCTCACATGGCTTCCAAGTCAAGAATCCAGTGGTGTTTCATCTGACTTGTGTCTGCCACCGCATTGATGTCTTGAAACTCTGCCCCCAAGTGGTGGCATTAGGAGAGGGAGCCTTTGGGAGGTGACTGTTCTATCAGAACAGGATTAGCATCCTTGTGAAAAAGTCCCTGGATGGAACCTTTCCCCCTTTACATCCTGCGGGGAGGGGGACACCGGAAGAAAGAACAACTCTAAACCAGGTAGCAGCTCTCACCAGATGCTGGATTTTCCAGCATCTTGATTGTAGACTTCAAAATCTACACAATGATGAACAATTAACACATTCCTGTTACTTAAAAGCCACTCAGTCTGTGGCATTTGGGATAGCAGCCCTCAGTAGACTAGAACTAAAAATGAGTCCCTAGTAATGGAATTGATGTTTGTGGGTCTTCTACCTCCGATGGGCCATTGGGCACCAGCAATCTGAGGGTGCAGAGGAACAGGGGAGCAGGGTCTCAGGCAGTAGTGACTGTGGCAGGTATGGTCGACCCCAGAGACTGTTTCTTAAGACAGCTTGTTTGTTGAAATAGCAGAGCTAACTTATATAGCTCCAGTCAGTGGAGAGGGGAGGAAAAAGGACAAGGGAGGAGCTGCTGCTTCGGGGACAGGGACCCTCCAAGCCTATTCTCTAGATTAGCAGACTGCCAGTCACGTGATTTCTGAGAAACCAGTTCTCTGTCAAGGAAACAGAAGTTTAACTGGCTTTATCATGACACAGCCTTTGTCTCTATGGAGTTGAGTAGGCCCACGCCTGATTTTGGTAGGGAGCTGACCTACTCCGGCAGAATGCTCTCAGAGATATCTGGGTTATGGGTGATGCTTCACCATCCATCATCTGGCTTGGGGACCCACAGATGTTCTATCAAGTACCTAAAGCTGTGAAGCACTTGCCAGCCAAAGCCCACACTGCCGTTAAGAATACCACCAAGTGTCATCATGGGGTGAGCTCAGGAAAGGGGTGCGCTCTAGAGGAATCGTGAGTCTTCTCAGAGAATAGCTTAAATGGTCATGAACGGAATGTCAGGAGAAACGTGGGCGGTAAGGGATATTCTCTTATAAGGGAATATCTCAGTGGATACCAGAGGAAACGCGATTCTTGTAAGAAAACAGCAAAGAGCTTGCCTGAATTGTGTTCACGTCCTAGTGTTTTGTAGAAGAACTTATGAGCTATGAAACAGCATGCTTGGCTGAAGACATTTCTAAGCAAAGTATTGAAGGCACGGCTTGAATTCTCCTGAATGGTTGTGACAGAATGTGAGAAGATAAGAATGAGTTGAAGAAGGAATTTCTAATCAAAGGGGAAGTAGGTCCTGAGGACTGAGAGAATCCTCAGCCTGTGTTGTAAAAAGAAGAAAGGAAGGAAAGAAAGAGAGAGAGAGGGAGGGAGAGAGAAAGAGAGAAAGGGAGAGAGAGAGAGAGAGAGAGAGAGAGAGAGAGAGAGAGAGAGAGAGAAAGGGAAAGGAAAGAAGAAAGGAAAGGAAAGAAAAGAAAAAGAAAGAAAAAAACCATGTCAGAGAGAAAATACCCAGGGTGTGGTCAAGTGCCCACTCCATGACAGGAGGATACCCTATACAGGTGCTGCTTGTCACAACCACTGAGGAATGGCCTTGAAGGTATTTTGGAAGATTCTTAGAGCCATTTTTTTCCAAGGCCCAGAGATTCAGGCCTACAAGCAAAGTGGCTTCAAAGAAGAGGACACAGATGTCTAAGGGGACTGGATACTTACTGCCCAGGACCACCATCCACCTCCCTTGGCTGTCCTAAGGTTGACTCCAGCATGGCCAGGAATGGTATAGATATGATGGCTACCCCTCTGGCGAGCACAAATAGGAGATAAACCTGTGCGGTCCTGGTCCTGGAGGGTTGTGTGTGCTACCTCACCTCTGGGGTGACCAAGGGCTGCAGACAAGCCACACAGGGGAGACAGAATACATATCTCATGGCCTGAGGTTCCTCATGGCCTTGGTCTGGCATGAAAGCCAACGTGTTGCAGCTCTCCAAAGGGAAGCCTGTGCAGGGCAGATAGCCACGGTCTTTCCCACCACTATAAACAGCACCTATGCTAGCAGCAGCAGTAGTGGGTGTTATGGCGGGGCAGCTAAAAGCCGGAGCCAGAGCCATTAAGTAAGTGGTGGGGCATGAACACAGTGAGTAGTTGTGGGCAGGGGGCAGAAGCCTGGCGTGCTGGGAAGATCTGAGGTCCAGCAATGAATGTTTCGGGGGAGAAACCTCTTCCTCTGAGTGTTACCGGTCAATAAAACAGCCACTCTCAGACAATCCTCGGTGAAACAATTCGCGTAATTCATTTCATCTAGACATTACAAATATTTTGGGAGTTGGGTGGGGTCCTGGGGTAAATGCTTCTCATTGGCTCAGACTGAGATGTTAGGGATGCCCTATTTACATGGGAAAGGACTTCAGGTATTGTCCCTAAGTGATAGATTTCCAGGGCCCTCTCAATGGGGTGTCCTGGGTCCAGGACAGGAAGAACTAGCAGGAAGCTGGTTCCGTGCCTATCAGTCTCAGTTCTGAGATTCCCCAGGGTTTTGAACCTGTTTCAACCTTACCAGTTCTCTTGTCTGGTGGCACTTGCTCCATCCAAACAGTCCCATCTCTGCCTGTGCACAGACGGTGAACTATGCAGAGATAGGTACAGAATCGCCACCAGCATTCGACCACCCAGAGTCTACAAGCCTCATCTGTGGAAAACAAGACATGAAGCCAGAGAGCGCTTTCAAATTTACTCTTGTTTACCCTGCATGTGGTTCAGACTTTCCTGGGACCTGTGACCCTTTTCTTTTCTATTTATCCGTCTTGGAATGAAAACAGCCATTCTATGCCTGCTCTACCATAGAAATTTGGAAGCGAGTAATGTTTGATTTCACAAGTTCACAGCTGGAGAGCAATTTCCCTCAGGATGAATCATACCTTGAGTCTCATCCATATCTGATTTAGATGGTATTTAGATGGGACATTGGATTTCAGACTTTGGAGTCAAAGCTGAGATGAGTTAAGACTTACCGGATGGACTAAATGGCTTTGCATATGGGAGGGATGTGAATTGGGTTGGGGGTTGGACTAGAACACTGAGGCCTGATGTTTGTTCCCAGTACCAAATCTAACCCCCAAAACCATGATCTTAGGAGATGGGGTCTTTGGGGGAGGTGATTAGGTAATGGAGACAATGATAGTGGATCGTTTCTATACAGAGGAAGAGAGAGGGTACCAACCCGCTAAGTGAAGGGGCTGAGGAGATGGCTCCGTTGGTTAAGTGCTTGCTGCATAAGCAAGAAGACCTGAGATCATTTCCCAGAACCCACCTAAGGAGACAGGCGTGGTGGCTAGCGCTTGCAATCCCAACACTGAGGAAGCAGAGACAAATGGATCCCAGCCAGCCTCTGTTAATTAAGCAGTGAGCTCTAAGCCAAGGGAAGAGCTGTCTCGAAAAAATAAGGTGGATGACACCTGAGCAACACCTCGCCTGAGGTTTTCCTCTGGCCTCCACACTCATGTACATGCGTGTGCACACACATGTGTGTCTGTATGCACACATACACACACCTGCATGCACACACATACATATGCGCTTGCATGTACACACACATGGACCTCTGTGCATACACACGTGAACCTCTGTGCATATACACGTGGACCTGCATGCACACATATGTGCTCCAGTATGCATACACAAAAACATAAGTAAACCAATAAACGGATAAGTGAAGAAAACTTGCAGAGACTTGGGAATGGGGTTCAGAAAAATCTCCCTGGAGGAGGTGACTGCTAGCCAGAAAATAAGAAGTAGGACTTGTTCATGAGAACTCTGGGGGAAGAAACAGTGTTCTAGGCAAAGGGAACGTCACACTTGGCAAAGACCTCAAGTGACGAAGAACCTCGGACGAACAACACTGAGAAGTGTTGAGAGATAACAGAGGGGTGGCCAGCAAGAACAAGACTGGAAAAGATCCAGTCTGGAGGTCTCAAATTGAAAGTAGCACTAGCCTCACTAGGAAGGACAAGATACCCTTCACCACTGAATTTCTGATGCTCCACTAGTGCCTGAGAATTTATATTTCTAATGGCGTCCTGGTGATGCCCATTAATGTAGTTCAAGGTTAAATTGTTCTATGCCACATTAAGTGGTGAAGACCTTTTCCTAAGATGGGGGTGGAATGGTAGTGTGCGTGCATGTGTGTGCGTGTGTGTGTGTGTGTGTGTGTGTGTGTGTGTGTGTTCATGCATTGCACTCCTATGATTCTCAGCTGAAGTCACAAACAGGCTCTCAGGTTCAGAGAGCTTTCTGCCCTACTTCTAGAGATGGCCTTCCCTTGGGAGGGAATTTTCCCTAGGCCTCTTGAATTTGCACAGTCTGCTAATGAATTGTTGGGAACTATCTCCTCAAGGATGTTTGTATAGCCAACAGCCTTGGGAGACAGAGATGGAGTCGCTCCAAAGCAAAGGGAAAGAAGCTAAGTGCCTACTATTTAAAAAAACATCTCTTTCTGGGGCAAGGGGCAAAAGTCAAGCCAGGTTTCTCTCTCTCTAAAAAGATTCAGGTTCCCTGAAGTTCCCTCTTGGAGAACACCCCTCTGCATGGCACATATGTCACCTGTCACCTAACCATCTTCCAGTCCTGCTGTTGGAAGCAGGGCCCCGGAACCCTTTCAACCTTAACCTCGGGCTGCTTCCTCTGCTGTGTGATTAACTCCTTTGTCTCTGACCCAGGAGGCCTGAGCATTCTGCCAGCATGTTTGAAATCAAGGCAGGCTATCGTGTCAGCGTGCAAGTCAGGTAAGACACAGAACCCATAACAGCTAGTCTGTTCCCCTCTGCGGACCTGTCCTCCAAGCCCCTCTATTCATAAGATGACATCACTGCAACAAATTCCCCTGTGGTACCCTGCCTTTGCATCCAGGCTCTGCTCACTTGCAGGATTCTCTCTCCACTACTCCCTATTCCCAGGGGTGGGGGGGTGGTGGTGGTCAGTATTAAAAGCAGGCACCTTTCTTGTGACCCCCACTTGGCCTTGGACTTCCAGGGGTCATTGTGAATTTAGGCACAAATTGCTATATTGAATCCTCCTAACCCCACCCATGGGAATGAAGGCAGAGTCCCATCCTACCAATAGGGAAACTGAGGTCCACAGAGGTGGTGGAAGCGAGGGAAGGGGGAGAGGCTGCAGGCTCGCTCCAGGCAGCCCGGTTTGTTTTTGAATTGTAGATTGCTGAGTTTGATTGGAAAGTCAGAAGTCTAGCCAGGCCCCCTGCAGACCTATTTATGTGCAACTGGTCTCTTCTCACAGACGAAACAAACATCAGAGGCTACCCAGCCCGCCTGACAAGCTCTCTGTGTTATCAAAGCAGGTGCCAATGTGAAGCTGAATCAGAACCGTTGGAGAGCCCGAGGACCCAGAAGAGCTGCCCACAGCAGCCTCACCAACCCAGGGTGCTCGCAGAATTCCCCTTCCCACACCCAGCCCCATGAAACTTTTAGCATCTGCCTCTTCCCCTCAATTCTTAGTAAGTCCCGTCCCTTCTTTCTCCTCTACCACTTCTGTTTCATCTCTAACTGATCTAATATTAATGTTCTCGTCATTACAGCCTTTGCAGGCAAAGAACGCATTTTGTCCACAGAGAGAGGGAGTCGGGAAATTAATATAATATTTGTTCAGGATTGATTTCAAGCCGTAATCCTTGCTGCCAGAGAGACCCATCTGTTTAAAACTATCAGACACTAATTACCCAGCTCGTGAACACAATAACAGGATCGAGGCGCTGAGTTCTGGTACTCCCCCCTCCCCCACACACACACATTTGCAATTTAGCATTGTTATTTATTACAAGGGGCGGGGGATCTCTCAGTGAAGAAGAAGGATCTCCATCCTCTTGACTGGCAGAGGCTCCCAGAGGACTCCAGCACAGCAGGGAAAGAGGTCTCTGAATTTCTTGATCAAAGAACTTGAGGTATTGCATTCATGTGGCTATAAAGGTTGAGCTCATTCCAAATGCTTTCTCTCTCCCCTCCCTGACTCAGTCCAGACTCCCTATCAAATCTGCTCTCTGGTGATACTTAATAAAGATACCGTCCTCCTTGGGGGGACACAGAGTTGAAAGCGCTGATTCATTCTCCCGTGGTCTCTTTCCTTCATCTTCTGTAAGTAATCAGATGTCGGGCCTGGGCTATGTGGCCTGTTTTCTACCTTCGCTCTCATGATGGACTCCCTCTTCTTTCCATTCAAATCCAAGACCCAAATGTTTGGGTGGTGTTCCAAGTTACAGATGTTCACTGTGGTCTCTATTCCTTCCTAATGTCTATTGCGTTGCTAATCATAGTTCTTGTAATCAAAAAGAAAGAGAAAGGAAGGAAAGAAGAAAAAAGGAGAGAGAGAGGGGAGAAACAGAGGAGGGAAGGGATGGGGTGGGGATCCGAGGAATCAGCAGGAGGGGTTTAGCTGATTATGTAGTTCACCTGTTCAAAAATCTTCAATGGCTCCCCTTGGCCACCAACTAATTGGATATTTCACACCCTCCAAGTTCTAGCCTCAAGGCATTTCCCCTGCTGCCCTCTGTCTTCTCATTCTGTAAGCCAACCAGCTGGGTAAAGTGAGCTGAATTGTCCCTGAATTGGCTGTACATTTCCATCCTCCTCCTCATTCTCTTCCTCTTCTTCTTCTTCTTCCTCCTCCTCCTCTTCCTCCTCCTCCCTTCCTCCTCCTCTTCTTCCTCCTCCTCCTCTTCTTTCTCTTCTTCCTCCTCTTCCTCCTCCCCTCCTCCTCCTCCCCTCCTCCTCCTCTTCTTCCTCCTCCTCCTCTTCTTTCTCCTCTTCTTCCTCCTCCTCCTCTTCCTCCTCCTCCTCCTCTTCTTTCTCCTCTTCTTCCTCCTCCTCCTCTTCCTCCTCCTCATTCTCTTCCTCTTCTTCTTCTTCCTCCTCCTCAGATCATTCTCACCACAGAAAAGGCCTGGCTCTGCTCCTCAGCGCCTTCCCTCTTAGAAGCCTTTCTCTCTCTGACTTACTACGGTGTTGTCTTTGGTGGCTACCTCTTAACTTGCTTGATGTTTTCACATTGGTCCTTGTAATCCTGAAAGCCCATTGTTATTGATGATCAATATTTCTGGTACTCTTGTTAACAAGACAAACACGGTCCCTTCTCTTATGGAGAATGGCTTGTTGGGAAGGCAGACGATAAGTTAACAATTGTAGCATGTAATGAGAGCACAGCTAACTGTGGAGACGTTTAAGAGGTTAATCAAACAGAAGAACGTTCCCCTTAGGGCTCATGGTGGATCGTGAACTCATCTGTGTCACTTCTGAACCATCCCCTAATGAACAAGCTCTGGTTGGGCTCAGGGAGCATGCATAAGTTGGACAGATTGCTCAACCTGTGATGAGCTCAAAAATAACCAGTTCCAATAAAGAGGACCGCAGACTCCATCCAGTTCCCTCCATAAGATCTGTAAAAGCCCACTAGGCAGAAAACTGCTGTGGTCTTCCTCCTTCTGCTCTTTCCAGTACTGCAGCCCCTCCCACTCTCACCTCTCCTTAAGAAATCTGTGCTTTCTCTGTCCGTTCATTGTCCACATTTCCTTATCCTTCTTAGGTATGAGACAAGGAACTCATAAAATCACTGACTCAGGGAGGAAGGGATGGAAGGAAGGAGGGAGAGAGAGGAGAAGGGAGGGACGGAGGAAGTGTGGTACTATAGTAAGACCAGAGATCAGCAAATCAGATAGGAAGCTGCTATGGTTTGGGTCTCCCAAGGACCTGTGTGTGTAGGCTGAATCCTCACACAAAGTTGGGAGATGGAACCTTTAGGGGGTACAGATGTCTTCAGGCCATGTCTTAGTGAGGGTTTTTGATGCTGTGACAAAAAAAAAAAAAGCAAGTTGGAGAAGAAAGGGTTAATTCAGCTTATGCTTCCACATCTTAGTTGATCACTGAAGGAAGTAAAGAAGGGAACTCAAGCAGGGCAGGAACCAGGAGGCAGGAGAAGCCATGGAGGGGTGCTGCTTACTAGCTTGCTCCTCATGGTTTGCTCAGCCTGCTTTCTTACAGAACCCAGGACCACCAGCACAGGGAGAGCACCACCCAAAATGAGCTGGGCCTTCCCATTAATCACTAGTTAAGAAAATACCCTGTAGGTATACCTATAGATCTGCCTATAACCTACATTTACAGAGGCATTGTCTCAATTGAGGTTGCCTCCTCTCCGATGACTGTAGCTTGGGTCAAGTTGGCATAGAAGTAGCCAGTACACTCACAGGTCCACCTTACACATATTCTCATGGATACAGGCTCATCCACTAGAGCATCACTGACCTACCAAGAGCCACATCCTTGAATAAAACTGATTGTCCTTTCCCCGGAAGTCATAAACTGTCAATAGCTCCTTAGCTAGGAGTTGGGGCTCATGAATTAAATTTTTAAGGAAATGATTTTACAACTCTCTGTCAAACTTTTCCCCCTGCCCCATGCCACCCAGGTGTGCTCTCTGTTCTTGTCACAGTAGGTCCTACAGTGCTTCCTAAAGTTTTATAACAACGAAAGCACACAGAATAGATGTATCTTCTACCGTCTCTTTTGTGCAGCTTGTCATTTGCCATAATTATTTTAGAATTAATTCAGGTTGCATATTTCTTAATCATTCATTTTCATTCCTGGTGGTATAATATTTCAGAGTATCTATAGTATATTAATCTATTTAGTCACCTCCCAATAGGTTATTTCCGGTCCAGAGCTATTAGTAACAAAGCTTCTATAAACATCCTTACAAAAGTCTCTTACTTGGTGAAAAGCCATTCATCTTCTCTCTCTCAGGTAGATGCATATGGTGGGATGACTGGGTCACACATACCATGGTTATGATACTACAATGAGATACTCTGGTACTCACTACTTGACTCCGACTCCACAGAGCAAGGGCATAGTTTCCAAGAAGATTGTTCCCACTTCAGATGACACTCCACATTTTTTGTCAACTGGCTACAAATGACAGTCTCCACAGTGTCATCAGATTTTATGATCCTCTAGATTGATTTACAGACTCTGCAAAGTGTTGTGCGTATGACTATAGGAGAAAGGATACAAGTTGGGACCAGCCAAAGGCAGGGATACTGGGTCATTACGGAGTGTCCCTATCCTCTCTTTCTAGAACTGGGACATATTTCCTGGTGCCTCAAAGTAGTTGTCAACCAAGAAGCTGTGCCAGGCTCTGGAATCCAGAATTCTTCCTGGAGCCTTATTATGTAGGCATGATTGATTGAGCCATTGGCCATGGGATTCACATCAGTCTCCATTCCCTGTGCTCCCAGGTGGAGATCAAGTTGTATGATCTGGTTTGGAGCCCCACTTTCTAAACGTATGACAGGTTTGCAGATAAGCAGCGCCCTCCTCAGTCATCTCAGTATGAACTCAGATATGGTCCAGGGTACCTGCCAGTAACAAAGGGAAATACGAAACATGAATTGGCCATCATTGGAAAATCCCAAAGACATAGAAGCTCTCTCCCAGAAAGATGAACTGAATCTTTTACTTCTTAGCAATGGTGTTTAGATTCAATAAACCTTAAAAAAAATACATCACAGAGACTAAATTAACAAATACAAGACAAAGAATGACTTTTTGATTGGCTATGGCTGACTCTAAGCAAAATGTGGGTTTCTGTATTAAAGAAGACAACCGTAATGTTAAAGTCTAAAGAAAGAGCTTTAGGTATCCAGCCAGCCACCAGGGCTGGAGAGAGACCTGTGTCTTCTGCTTGTCTCTGTTTTCGTCGGCAGAAAGTCTTATTTTATCTTATTTTCTTGTTCTTCCTTCTTGACAGGAAACTATTCTGATTGAACTACTCTTGAGTCATGGCTCACCCCCTATCCTCCACCCTTCCGCACACAGAGTTCTTAAAGAAGAACTCTAATTAGTCCTTTTAGGATCCTGCGCTCAGCTCTTGGAGCAGTCCCTGTCCCAAGTGAAGGAAGAGACAACTGCCGAAACTGCCGAGGCCTTGAACACATAGCTATCTCTATGATCGTCCGTTATGATTGACAACCGAAAGAGAACGATGAATACCAGATGAAGACCAAACATTGACAATTCTGCCATGCTTCTTGTCTACACAGTGTGCTGGGGAGTTTAGGGAGCAGTGCCCACGAGTATCGCCTTGCAGAAGTAATTATTCACAGCAGCCTCGCACACGAATTTAGGAAAATACGTGTCTAGTTTGTACTTTAGGGCCCAAGAATAACTTTTTCCCAGTTTTTTGTTATTACTGTTGCTTTTCAATTTTTTTTTTTTTGCATTACTTTTGCATTAGCATGGTGATAAATTTCATTATGGCACATCATCCTTTCAAAGTGTGTGTGTGTGTGTGTGTGCGCGCTCATGTGTGTGTATGTGTGTGCATGTGTATATTTGTGTATGTGTGTGTATGTGTGTGTGTGTGCATGCATGCATGTGTGCGTGTGTATGTATGTGTGCGCTCATGTGTGTGTATGCATGTGTGTGTATGTGTGTGTATGTGTGCATATGTGCATGCATGTATATGTATGCATGTGTATGCGTGTGTGCGCATGTATGTGTGTGTACGCTCATGTGTGTGTATGTGTGTGCATGTGTATGTGTGTGTGCATGCGCATGTGTGCATGCACACGCGTGTGTGTGCACACTCACACATGCCCAGTGAAGCAAGAATCCATCAGGTAATCCAAAGCTGGAGTTACAGGGGACTGTGAGCCACCTGGTGTAGGTGCTAGGAACTGAATTGAGGGCCCCCAGAAGATCAGCAACTACCCTTCACTGCTGAGCTGGCTCCCCAAGCTTCAATATGGCCTTTTCACAGAACTTTCTCTCCTTCCCTCTTCTTCCTGTTTGTCCCTGTCTCCCTTAACTCTTCTGTGTGGCCTTCTTCTCCCCTTATGCACTCTCTCTCTCTCTCTCTCTCCCTCCCTCTCTCTCTCTCTCTCTCTCTCTCTCTCTCTCTCTTTCTCTCTCTCTCTCTCCCACCTCATCACCCTTCCCCCCCCATACTTTAAAATCTTGGGTCTAGATAGGGGAGAAATATGACTTATTTCATATAACATCATAATTTCCTGTTCTATCCATTTTCCTGAGAGTACTATGATTTATTTTTCTTTATGGCGTGTGTGTGTGTGTGTGTGTGTGTGTGTGTACATTTTTTTTTACCCAGTCATCTGTTGATGGGCATTTAAGTTGGTTCTCTTTCTTAGCCGTTGTGCAGAATGCTGCATGCAACGAACACAGATGAACAGCTATCTCTGTGGTAGACCTAGAGTCCTTTGTGTATACACTCAGTTTACACTCCCACTAGCAGTGAATAGGGTTCTTTTGCCTCACATCCTCACCATTCTCTGTCTCTCTGTCTCTGTCTCTGTCTCTGTCTCTGTCTCTGTCTCTGTCTCTGTCTCTGTCTCCCTCTTTCTCTCTCTCAATGGTAGCCATTCTGCCTAGAATTAGATAAAATCTCAAATAGTTTTAGGACTTGCCATAATTATTGGTATATTTATAGACTTCTGACTGTAAGATATATATGTGTGTGTGTGTGTGTATATATATATGGGTCATTTGTGTGTGGTCCACAGCTTAAGAACTTTTAGTATCTATTATGTTCATTAACACACATATTGATTGGAAGATTTGGGGTAGGGTGTTAATTTTTGTAGTTCTTTATATAGCCTAGTAGATATTTCCCCCCTCCCCCTCCGCCTCCCCCTCCCCGTCTGAAAGACACACTGTCCACTCACGTATTGATAGCACACCAATAACACGGCAGAGGATTTGACAATCCAAAAGGTCCTGCTGCTGTTCTTGCTGAGCTAACACTCCAGTGGGGGAAATAGAAAGTGATTTCAGTAGTGATGGAGTAAAGAACTACAGGGTGGGGTCCTCTGTGGGAGAAGAGGTCAGAGCTGACAGGACATCACCTGCCCACTCCTTGCTTCAGCTCAGTCTGAGGGGCCACCGACTCTTGCGTTCTTCACCTTCAGTGCCAATGTCCCACCGCCAACCCACGAGGAGACATCTGGTTCTTTTTGGATGCAGTGAGCATTTTCACCTGGTGAGGATGGTTTACCAGAACCTTGTGTGGTCCTTCCGCGGTGGGCAGAGATGAGAACTAACCAAGATCCGTTCCAGCTTCAAATCTTTGAAGCTGTGACGCAAACCAAGCCCCTTGCTGGATCCAGAAACAAAGAGAACACGCAGAGAGCAACATTCCCACTCCATTGGGAAGCTGGCCCAGTCTCCCTGGTAGCCAGGAAACCATGTAATACATTCATGTCAAAAGCAATGACTCCTCGGGGAGATTATCAAATTAAGACCCATCCATCCAAAAGCCTAATGCTATTGATTAAAGAGCAAACACCAACATCCACCCTCTTCTGGCCCCAGAGCTGGATGGATTTATGTTCTCCTTGTCTCTAAATCTTGAATTAGAACACATTTGGGGCACCTGGGAACTCGGGCTCAGATAATAAGCAGTTCTCCCTGGTCTCTTCTGGGAGCACAGAGGATGCGTGAAGGCTCAGTCCTGGCTCCAGAGGCATACCTATGAGTTCTCTAGGTGGGTGGATGTCCCCGGCCTTTCTGAACAGCAGCCAGTACACGAAACGCACATGCTCCAGCATCCAGAGTTGATGTATTAATTAGGTTTTCTGTTCCTGTGAAAAAGACCATGACCAAACAGGACTTGGGGAACAAAGACTTCATTTGATTTGCATGATCCCATCTCAGTCATCAATGGAAGCTAAGGAAGGAACTCAAGCAGGACAGGAGTGGAGAGGCAGGAACCGCAGCGGAGGCCATAGAAGAGTGCTGCGTACTGGCTTGTTCTTTGTGTCTCACTCAGCTTGCTTTTTTATTTTTTATTTTGATTTAATCCAGGACCATCTGTCCAGGGATGGCACCACCCACAGCAGGCAGAGCCTTTCCACATCACTCATTTATCAGGAAAATGCTCTCATAGACTTGGCTACAGGCCAATCTGATGGAGGCATTCTCTCAGTTGAAATCCCCTTTTTTCCTGATGACTCCAGCTTGTGTCAGGCTGGCCAAAACCTAAGCGGCACAGCTGGCCACCCCTTGATCACACACACCACTTCATTGAAATAACTGATAATGCATTTTATAACTTCAAATTCTGTTGTTTGGTACAAGGAGACAATCCCCGTGGAAAGTGATTGACAATAGATTACACCACAATATCAGAATGGCCAGCTAGTCCATACTAGAACATCAGACAAAGTGACTTTTGCTAGTCCACACTGTAATACCAGATGAGACTGGCTGGCTTACGTTATAAGAGAAGACAGATGAGCAAGAAAGAAAAAAGAAAAAAAAAACATACAAATGTAATCTGTGATTATCTGATATTATATTTGACTTTCATTTTTGTAAGAAAATAAAAGCCTAGCAAAGTAGTTAATCCAGGTGTGTCACAGCAGGACTGTCGAAGAGCAGACAACCATGGAGAGACAGGGCAGGGCAGAGACTGAGCTGAGCATAGTGAACTGGGAGAACCCTGCAAGGCTTGCATATTCTGACCCCTGTGTTCCTTCATCATTGAAGACATAGGTACACGTTTCCTTGCAGGGATAGGAGGGGCACCTCTCACATGCTGGTATATGTCTTCTTTGGGAGGGAGGAACAGGAAAAGGCCAGAGTGAGAGATCTTTCTGCTTCTGCCAGTTTCTCATACTCCTGCAGACGATACTCAATACGCCATGGCCTTCACACCATTCTTCCTCTTTCCTGCTTAAAAGTGTGTGTGTGTGTGTGTGTGTGTGTGTGTGTGTGTGTGTGTTCGTCCAAAGAGGCCAGAAGACAGTGTCAGATCCCTGAATCCCCTGGGGCTGGAATTCTAGGTGTTTGTAAGCTGTCAGACCAGATGTGGGTGCTGGGAACCTGAAATGGGGTCCTCTGTAAGAGCAGCAAATGCTCTTAATCACTGAATCATCTCTCCAGCCTGTACCCTAACTTTCCTTTCCTGTCAGCTATAGAGTTCCTTCAGAGACCCAGTTTCAATGCCATCTCTGTCCAATGCCTTCTTTGAAGTCCTAGGCATGGTCACCATTCTTATAGTCATTTGTCATCTGTGGTGTTATCACAATAAAGTATTGTAGAATCTCTCTCTCTCTCTCTCTCTCTCTCTCTCTCTCTCTCTCTCTCTTCT
>JANHMN010000024.1:3753998-3784917 GCA_030674055.1 Rhabdomys pumilio | reverse complement strand
ATATACACACACACCTACATACGAACGTGTACACACACACACACATGTACACACAGGGCACATAGGCACACATGCACTGACACATGAAAATGTCTGTAAGACCTGAACCAAATTCCTGAGTCAGATGGATATAATTATGAAACACACAGAGATCTCTTTAGGTGACTGGTCAGACTCGCCTTGGAGATCAATGGCCCAAGAGAACACATCCAGATCTATCTTTCTAAGGTAAGTTCATCTCAAGTGACAGAAAGCAGGATTTAAGCCAGACCAATCCATCCCCCCAGAGATCATTTCCGAGCTGGAGAACATGGAAGATAGATGCTAGGACTTCCTTCTCTGTACTTCTTCAAGGAGCTGACTTTTCCACACCCACCACCCCTCTTCAATCTGTGCAGTCTGGCTGTGGGCCAGCCTGCCTGAGGCAAGAGGACAGAAGCTGGGATCTCCATCAGCCAGGGAATTGTGGGAATATCATAGCTTTTGGTTGCCAAGATACTGAGCAGACCACCAGGGATGATATGAAGGCTTCTCCAAGCCCCCATCTCAGACACAGATGACTCAGACCCTGTATTCCAGACACTAGCAGTGGTGAGCCACGGCATGGAGCTGGGTCACTGGGTACCAGCCTTCTGTCCTCAGGCTAGGATGCACAGCCAGGTGCAAGAAGCAGCTGCTTCAAAAGTGTTGTGGGGCAACAGGAGCAAGGGGTGGCTGTGACAAAGGAAATGTACATTTCAACAAAAACAACAACAAAGAGCAAAGCCCCAGGTGATTCTGCAGCAAAGAAAGGTGAGCAGAGGAAGGAAACCAAATGGAAAATACCTATGACATATCAGAAACCTGGCCCAGAGATGGGACACAAAGCCACTGGGAGACTCTGGAGCAAGGAAACATGTCCCTGAAGGGTTGTTCTTTGCAGAGAGTCCCCAAGTTTCTGTAGAACCACATAGTTGGGCAGAAATGTAGTCCAGGGCACTCCTGCTGCTTTGGGCAATGGAGGAAGAGGAGGAAGAGGAGGAAGAGGAGGAGGAAGAGAAGGAAGAGGGGGAGAAGGAGGAGGAAGAGGAGGAAGAGGAGGAGGAGGAAGAGGAGGAGGAGGACGAAGAGGAAGAGGAAGAGGAGGAGGAGGAAGAGGAAGAGGAGGAGGAAGAGGAAGAGGAGGAGGAAAAGGAAGAGGAGGAGGAGGAAGAGGAGGAGGAGGAAGAGGAGGAGGAGGAAGAGGAGGAGGAAAAGGAAGAGGAGGAGGAGGAGGAAGAGGAGGAGGAGGAGGAGGAAGAGGAGGAGGAAAAGGAAGAGGAGGAGGAGGAGGAGGGAGAGGAAGAGGAGGAGGAGGAGGAGGAGGAGGAGGCGGCCAATGGATGCTCACAGTTTCTCAGCTCCTTTTCTCCACTTACCAGCCAGGGAATGACACCACCAATGGTCTATGGGTGTTCCCACCTTGATGAACATGTTCAAGAAAGTTCCCGACAGGCTTGCACAGAGGCCTGCCTCCCAGGTGATTTTTAGATTTGGTCAGGCTGACAATTAACACTAACCTCATGAGGACCAAGTTTCCGGGTTTTCAGCTTCGAATAGGCAAAGAAGACAGCAGGGGTTGAGAGGAACATGAGAGAAGGCCAAACGGCCTTTAAAGCCTTTTTGTCTCTGCGACCCTGACATTAGTATAGATGGGCAAGGTCGCACAGGGAGTGACAGCAACCCTCCAGCAACAATTGCTCTCTAAGTACGACTTCCGAAAGTCTGGAGAGGGTTCCATCTGTTATTTCCTTCAACTTCCCGTCCCTAGGCAACACTGCCCAATACTGTTCATCAACCATGCTTAGCCCAGACGTTTCTACTAGAGCTAACTGGAGTTTTTAGTAAAGCTATAACCAGAGGTGGTGGTGAGCCGTAGGGCATGGATGGAGGTGGAGAGGAAGGGAGATTTCTGGAGTAGGGAATCAGGTTGTGAAAACATTACGGAAGGCCCCACACGTGCCTCGGGATCTCTCCAGTGTTCTCTGTGTTGAGGAAAGAGCTAGTAAGGGAGCCCTGCTCAGCTGGAAGCCGAGGAACAAGCTCACTTGCTGTTGTGCTGCCTCGCCTCACCAGCTGTTGATGAGAACGTGCCTTGCAGACATACAGAACCTATGGAACGATGAAAGAGGCTCGTTGACGAACGCGCATGCTCATAGCTCCCTGCACTGGCTCTACGTGGAAGGTCCCGTCGCGTGCACCTTGAGCGAAGAGAAAGAAGAGGATCGGAATGACCATTGTGAGGGAAGTTGGGCATGATTTCCCCAGTGCAGCTGTTGCTCTGCAATTCTTCTTCATTCAGGAAGCTTCCTTTCAAAATAACTGGGGAGTGCTGTGGTTTAGGCTATGGTATCTTTGCTTCCTAGAAACAAGGAGCCAGTGGCTCACTGTAAAGCATCTGTGGAACTCACAGCCTGAGCCAGACCCCCTCTAGAGCTTCCACGTGCTAACATTGGCCACCACCTGCCTCTGCCATGCCAGCCTCTGATCATTGGAAGGATCTGGTGAGCTTTTCACTCAGCACAGGTGGTTGGCACACACCAGGCACAGCCATGGGATGGCAGAGTAGGCAGAGCTAAATTGTCCTCATGGTTAGGAACGGGGCTGGGGTCCCATCGAAGGGATGTTTGTGATACTGATTAACTTCCTCTGTGAAGCTCTCCCCATCTCAGCTGGTCCTGCCAAAATCAGAGTCAGATGTCAGCCCTGGTCCTTGTTACTGTGGACTCATCTCTTCTGATTTCTACACTACACAGGTATGTCTGTCTACTCACCTGGTAGGTTCTAAGACACCTCTCACACAGGGGCTAGGAAAACAGGCCTGGGACCGAGATAAGGAAGAGAGCCCTCAGTGTGCAAAATTCAAAAAGGGGGCGTTCTCTTGGGCTCCTGTGGTGGGTCCCTGAGATACAAACCTCGGGAACATTCTTCAAACTTCCCAGCTGGCTTTTTCCAGCACTGGCCCTAGGGACAGAAAAGGAAAGAATATTAATTATTGAGGACCAACAAGGTAGAAGCATTCTGATATCTCATTTATCCTCATAGTAATCCAATAGAATTTGAAGCGACACCCTCATTTATTAAGCAGGAAGAAACCAAGCTTGGTAGAATTGCGTACTGTGTAAATGGTCCCAGAATGAATACCGTCGGGCCAGAAGCAAACCCCACATCTTCCTGATTATGAGTCTTGCTCATGATGTCAATCTAATGGCCCCAGCAAAGTGTGATGTTGCCATGCCAGGATAGATAAAGGGACACTGAAAAGGTCTGTCTCTGCAGAGACAGGAGCTCTGGACAGGAAAGAGGCAAATGGTGTTCCATAAACAAGCCCCACCTTCATTTCAGCTGGACCACTGTGACCAGGCCCTTGGTCTTTCTTAAGCAATCTCTCTAGCATCATCTGGTAGCAATAGTGCACCTTGTAGCATCCACCTCACAGGATCAGATCCTCCCTTAGCTCTGCCTCGATCCCTAGGCCTTTTATTGCAAACCTCATCCCTCATACCTCAGCCTTGAGAAAGACTGTAAGGCCATCCTGCCCTGGGCAGACAAGCTGCCAAGTTGCACCAATGATATTGCTTCTTAGACGGGACCTCGGGCAGCAGGAGTCACTTCTGAAGGCATGCTGCCCCCAGGTGTCAGAAGTGACCCTGGTAGTGACCTGGCACAACCTAGATGTTCTGCAAATATCCACTGATGGCCACATAGCGGGTGATAACACAGATCTTTGCCAGTAGCCTCTGAGGCCTAGAAGGTTCTGTGAGCCTGACTCTACTCCCCAGTGCCCACTCACTTACACATTCCCACCTACATCATCACCAAGAAGTACAGCCCAGCTGCTCCAGGGACCACACAGGGAACAATAGGACACACATAGGATGGCAACTAGGGAGAGCAGGTTCCTGGATTGGGCTGGGGGAAGGGGGGTAGGAACCCCTGCAGCAGCAGAGCCGGTGGCAGCCGGGGCACCCAGACATGTGCCAGCTTTCCAAAGTGGAGAGGAAAGGATCCAGCCTGGGATGGCTTCCAGGGATGAGATCAGCAGGTGGCCCAGCTTGGAGCCAACCTGTCTTCTCCATGTGAGACCAGAGGCACACCCAGGAAGTGAGATTTAGGAAAGATCTGGCACCTCCCCCAGGTGCCACCTCTCTCATTACCTCAGCCCTGTCCTCAGCCATATGTCCTCAAGCCATAGTCCTCAGCTGACTCCCCTGCTCCCTGTATCACCTGCAGCTGCTTTGCCTTCCCAGGTGTACCTCTACTTATCCGACTGATCGAGCCAAGGACAAGCGCCACCTGCCATTCTGTTCCCAGAGCCCTGGTTTGCTCTGAACTCCAGCTAGTCCCCTGCCACTGCCCCATCTCTTCCATCTCCAGTCTACCGCCCCACCTTGCCATGTTCTGTTCTTTATCTTCCAGCTGTTGGTGGATCCTCAAAACCTGTTTCAAATGCTGTCCCATCCTCCCCTGTATCCTCAATCTTTGACATCCGGGGAGCCATCTCTTAAGGCTTCCCTGTAGTGCTGGCCTTACTCCCCCTCCAAATGAATCTGTAAGCTCTATAAGGCAGAGAGCATTCTGCCCAAGCAGCCCTTCCTACCCACAGCTCCTCCAACACACTAAATGAGTGGCAGTCATCCTGAGAGATCTGGAACTGTCATTAGACTTCTGACACTGCAGAAGGCTCTCTCTCTCTCTCTCTCCTCCATGACCTTTGTAGAAATAAAGTTCTGCTCCACATCTAGCCCAACTTGGAGCTCAATTTCATTTCCCAGTGGAGATGAGAAGAAATGGTTTGACTTTACTGAGCTCATAGCCTTTCCAAGGCTTTAACCCCATTATTAAAATCACCTTTGAGCCTCCTTTCTTCTTCAGGCTAAATAACCTCAGGTCCTTTCATGTGTCTTCAAAACGTAACTCCCTGCCCTGTAATTAGTTTGGCAACACTTCTGAATTCTCTCCAGAGTCTCCACACCCAGAAGGAAGAAGGGACTTATAGGAGAAAGAGAGAGAACCACACTGAGGGCCTACTATGCGCTGGCACTGCTTTTCCTCACACATGATCTCTGGCTATTCCTTACCCCACTGGACAGAAGGTAAAGCAGACTCAGTAGGGCTGACAGTTTTCCCAGCCCTCGCGAAGCTCTGGGCAGATACCTAGCTAGGCTGTATGGAAAGCCCAGTAGCAGCTCTGGGCTCCGGCACCTGATACAGTAGCAAGCTCTTCCTCCTGGGAATTGTAGCAACAACAGCAGCAACAACAGAAATCTATCCAGATATTACTGAATGTCCTCTGGTGGGGGGGAGCAGCTAACACTGCTCAGAATCAGAAACTACTTTGTTAAATGAATTTTCCAGTAATCAATCAACTTGGAACGAACAGAGACTGAACTGAGATCTGTTAGCATCTAAGATTTTTCTCTCTCCTGCCCCCATACGACGGCTTGAGAGTGTCAACTGGGAAAATAACAGGACGGTGTCACTATGTTTTCTGCTTTTATCACTCCTCACCTCAACATTTAATCTATGCGTTGCTGAGATCGGCTAATAGATTGCTCTGCTCCAGGCTAACCCATTCCTTGTCTATGCACACTGCAGCTGAAAGCCTTGCCTTGGTCCCACATGGTGGCAGGAAATTCCCCCATCCCCCGCATCAAGGTTCAGTATCACTAACTTCCATGCAAGCAGAAGGTACAGGAATTAGATGCCACTTGCTACACAATAGTGTCCTCTAAACCTAACAGCCACTGCCATTTTCATCAGAGCAGCTGTGACTGCCAACAAGAGACCCTCAAGATCCAGCCCATCGATGGCCTGTCATAGGAGAGAGCAGACACGAATCATCAGACTCTCACCTGAGACTCCCGTCACTCTTTCTTACACCTCCCTCCAGAGACCTGTATTTTTGCCCCAGCTGCACAAGGTCTGGGGTCTTAGGTAACAGAGTACGAGGATAGATCATTAGCTGAAAGGAAGAGTCCATTTAAACAGCTATGGAGAAGCTGTCATGGCGTCGTGGCTGTTCAGGGATGGCCTGTGATTCTATAACCTCTTATTTATAATCTGTAAGGGAGCCCAACAAACACATCCGTTTGTTGACTTGAGTGTGGCATTGTTACTTTGGTTTGTTATTGGTGCCCTGTCTGGGAGGAGTAGACTCTTTAAAAAAAAATATCTCCCCAGGAAAAGGTAATGTAGAATCCCCACTCCATCCCCCACCCTGGAACAAAGGTCTAGCTAGGGAACTGCATCTATCTACCCATCAGCAGTTCAGTCGTCACACTGGATGAGAGACACACAGAGCTGTCCCTGAGCAGCTGCTCGGAAGAGGGAACATGGAATCCACCGAGCAGTTGCCAAGCAGGCCCTTGGAGAGTCGGCAGAGACTGCCTTTGGCAACTGTGAAGACGCTGCCTAGAGCCAAGCAGATGAATGCCTCGCACTGCAGGTTATGCCAGGGACATGCACACTGATGGGACTCGGGATGATAGAACCAGGTGTCTGTGTGCTGCATCTGCTTTCTTCACACTGCCTGCCCTGGAGCCACACCTCTCTGAGGAAGGCTTCTGCTCCCGTTTCCCCTCATCTGTTCCAGGTGTCTGGGGTGGGAAACGATGTCAGGTTGGCACATGCTGGATTTTTCCACTTGTTCTCCAGGCATTCATTCAAACCTCATGCTCTGTCATCCCTCTCTGACTGACTCTTTAAGTTTCATGTAAACCCTGTCTCGGCGTGTCTTCCCCCAGCACCTATTTTCTACTGGCCAATTGATGTGCAGACATATACGACTTCCTATCCATGTTCTCTTTTCTCGTGCATTCTTTTAACCCGCGTGTATTGACACTCTAAAGCTAGCCCTGTCTAGGCATTGGAGATGCCACAGACACAAAGCAGACCAAAATCTCACCACCTGCCTCCAGCCCCTTGGAGTATGGGAAACAACGCTGACATCCTGGTTTCTACTCCCTTCTAAATGCATCGGTCTCATGCATTCCATCTTGAAACTTGAAAACATCAGCCCTCTCTTCAGCTTTGGGTCATAGCTCAACTCCTCCAGGAAGCCTTCTATCTTCAACCCACAGGTCCTTGTCCTTACTCTAGACTTGGGTTGCCTGTCCTGTGTGAGCCATGTGGGTGACGAGTAGGAGTTTCTGCTTTTTATTTCTGATGGCAAAACCCAGAAGAGCAGGATTTATTTCTTTAATTCAGAAGCACCTAGTACTGTGTATCTGGCACAGAGAGACAGTAACAGCACACAAGAAGAAAGAAGAACAACACCTCATAAGGGTTGCGTGTTTCTAAAAGCCCAACCATTGTTCCAGATACTTATTACTAGATATCAGCTCGATCCATCCTGCCAACAAGCCTGTAGGGTTGATGGGAGCTCATGCAGGAAGCTTCTATGGGAGGAGGTGGTGCTGGCGGGAGCAACGGCAGTGACAGCGGTGGCTCTGATGGTTTCAGGTGCCAGGGGACCAGAGCAGGTGGTGGCTTTGGAGTAGGACCTGTGCTGGAGTCCTGGCTCCATCACTCACCAGCTGGGCAACCTTGGGCAACTGGCTCTCTTCTCTTGTTTTCACTCACGTTACTGTGAAATAGGGACAGTTACAGTACCCACATCCTCGATTGATGTGACACCGTCAGCTAACTCAACACGCCTGACACAAACAACATGGCACCAGTTGTTACCGGGGATTGTTTTGTTTTGTTTTAAATAAACGACACTTTTTTATTTATTTATCCCTGTGTGGCATTTGTGTGGGGGTGTGTATGTGTGAGAGAGTGTGTGCATGTGTGCATGTGTGCATGTGTGTATGAATGTGTGAGTGTGTGCATGTGTGTATGAATGTGTGAGTGTGTGTGTACGTGTGTGTGTGTGTGTGTGCGTGTGCGTGTGTGTGTGTGTACACGTGTACCTTCCACTGTTACAGTGTATATGTGATGCTCAGAGGATAAGCTAGGGAGTCGGTTCTCACCTTCACCAAGTGGATTCCGGGGCTGAACTGAGATCATCAGGTCTGTCAGCATGGACCTTTACGCTGTGTCATCTCACTGACCATTATTCTTGAAGACTCACGACGATATGCCCCTCCAAGATCACCCGCACTCACTCCCTGCCCCCAGCCCCACTCCCTTCCTTCAAGCCAAGGACAGCCTCAGCACATGTACTGAGAAAACAGTTTCTATGTGTTTGCCTCTCCTCCAGCAAAGGAACCCTGAAACAGAGACCCCAGATATCAAAACTCGTATGGAGACAGGGCAGGCAGGGCGAGGAACTCTGCTGTGATTTTGACAGTGCATTGAGGACTCAGACCAAATGTAAGAGGTCCCAAGAGGTCACCGAGGCTGATGATCATCTCTTGTCCCCAACTGTGGCAATCAACTGAGCCCTTGAATGAGAATCTGGTGCTGCTGTAAACAACAGCAGAAATACACAGAAGCTTCAAAGTGTGGGTATCTAATGCTCTCCTAGGAGAGGTGTTTGTGTGTATGTGTGTATTATGTGTGAGATGTGTTAGTTATGTGTGAGGTGTATATGTGTGTGTATGTGTATGGGGTGTATATATGTGTGTACGTGTAAGGTGTGTGGGGGTGTATAAGTGTGTGTATGTATGTCTATATGATTGTATGCATACATGTATGTGTATGTGTGTATTATGTATGTGGTATGTGTGTGTATGTGTGACGTATATATGTATATATATGGGAGGTGCATATATGTGTATATATGTATGTATGTGTGTATGTGTGTATTATATGTGGGGTATAGGGATGTATATGTGTGTGTATATGTGTGTATGTATGTACTATTGTATGCATACATGTATGTGTGTATGTGTATGGGGGTGTACATATGTGTGTATGTGTGAGGTGTGTGTGGGTATATAAGTGCGTGTATGTATGTATATATGATTGTATGCATGCATGTATGTGTGTATTATATGTGTGGTATGTGTGTGTATGTGTGAAGTATATGTGTGTGTATATAGGGGGCATATGTGTATACATATGTCTGTATGTATGTATGTATGTATGTATGTGCATATATGTGTGCATTATATGTGGGGGGTATAATATATGTGTGTATGTGTGTGTATATGTATGATTGTATGCATACACGTATGTGTATGTGTGTATTATGTGTGGGATATGTGTGTGAAGTATATATGTGTATATGGGGGTGCATATGTGTGTGTATATATGTATGTATGTGTATGTGTGTATTATGTATGGGGTGTGTGTGTGCTGGGTGAGGGTTTATCTTGTATTTCTTTGTGTTTCTTGGCTCCCAGCTCATGACCTTTATTCAATGCATACACTGCAGGGAAGCTACAATGCTGGCCCCTCCACGTTGCTCCTGCCTTCTCAGTAGTTAGAACCTGCCACCTCCTTTTCCTGGGCTTTCATCTCTCTAGCCCTCATTTCTGCCTGCAGCAGTGAAGCATCAATTATATACTCCAATTATGCGATTATACATATTTTCACTAATTAGTAATAATTCTTGCTTCTCATTCTGTCAGCTCCCACTGGAGGACTTTGGAGGGCATTTGAGATGATAACCACAGCTTTGTGACCCTGGAAACAATGTTCTACCATAGCACTCCTGAGACTAAAGGGAAACTGAGGCACCATGGGGTACCATCGACAAGTCCGTGAAAGAGAAAGCCACTGAATTGAAGACTTGGCTTTGACTTTGTAGAATGCTTGTTCAAGGGTATGGACATACTGAATGGGGGCGTGGCCTGAAGAGAAAAGTAGTTTACCTCAGAGCTAGTACTTTGTGGGTGTCAGATTAGCTGTCATTAAAGTTCAGAGTTCCCCTTATTTATAGAGGGCTTTTTGTTTGTTTGTTTGTTTGTTTTTGTGACCTACCACACTGTGACCTTCTCTCTTGAGATTTTTGCTTAATGAGCTGTGAGAAAGGGTTACTTTGCGATCTAAATTAAAACACCTCTCTGGCTCTTCCCTAGTCACGCACCAAAGGCACCACACTCCGTGTGGTTGAGACAATGGTGTACAGTAGCCACGTTCTGCTTTGAACGGGTAAGCTTACTAAGTCTATAGCAGACGAAACTGAAAGAATAAATAACAATAGAACTATAGGGAAAGCAGTGACTAGGGAGAAAATACCATCAACTCAGGAGCTTACAAACAGCAGACAAAACTGAGGAGGCTGGGAGAGTGAGCCAGGGTTCCAGGTTGACAGTTGCAGGTGGAGGTTCCTCTCTGGCCTTTCTCTACAGTGATCGATTTCCCACCGCTGGACTTTTGGCTTCCAGTTCCCACTGCAGGCCTTTTTATGTCATGAGGCAAGTGCTAGTAACCTCTGTTGGAAATAGTTTGCCTCCTAACTGTTCTCAGGGGGCACAATGTTTTCAGCACCCTTAGCTGGTTGTTTTCTTTTTCTTTGGCAGAGTTAAGAAGCCAGCTTGCCTAAGGAAGATGCTTCAGAGAACACTTGACCTAAACATACTGAGTCTGAGACGGGCGGTTCCTCCTCAATCCCAGAGAGCGCTTTCGACAAGCCTAAAAACACACAATTTATCAATACAACATACATAACGGGTGCATAAGGACCAGTCTCTCCCACTCAGCTTTTAGAGGTAGAGGCTTGAAACCCAGAGCCTGAGAAAATGATAAGCACTCCTGAACTTCAGCGCACTGTCAGTTTTAATCCTCAGAACACTGGGAGGTAACTTTTATCGCTCCCTTTAGAGAGTGGGTCTTACGAGTGACTTGCCAAAGGTCTTAATGGCTCTAAGTCACATGGTTTTGACTAAACCCAGATACTAGTGCGTTCCAGAACCAGCACCTCCTCTCTTGGATGGTGCTGATAGCACAGCCTGTTGGCAGCACAGAAAACTCTCCGCACTTTGATGCATGTGCCCAATCTGAGAGCCCTTGCAAACGAGATAAGTAAGGTGGACACCAAGACTAAGATACTCCAAGTAGCAGATTCTTACCAAAGCCAGATTTCATTTTGATCAGGGCCAGCAGACAGCGGTGTTAGTTAAGAAGAGGGGGGTGAGGAATCAATCAAAGCAGTTTTCCAACTGATTGCACTGGTCACTTGATGTGCAGCTGACCAGTTTAAGTTAGTCACTCATCTAGGTCAGGGGAAAGCTCCGTGCTAGATGCTGAGTGATGTCTGGATCATGTCTCCACACACAGCTATGAATATATTCTGCAGAATTCAACCCAGCCATCAGTGTGTAGACCACTAGAGTAGCCCTCACTCCTGATGCACAAGCCATAGCAAGTTCGGATAGCTAGGCATGCTGGGACCTCGATGATGAGACAGGATCAGAGCCAATCCGGTTTGACTCTGCAATCAAAGGCAGAGCTGGCTTCAGAGACTTGGGAAGTCCAGGCCAGCTCAGACCTTATGCCCAGGAACAAGGAAACCTAATCAAAGGACAGGTGAGGCTCTCTCAAGCTCCGTTCACAGTTGTCTGCCCAGCAGGGTTGCCCAGCAGAGCATCAGTCAAGCTCTGTATCAGCCTCATCACAGGAAGCAGGTCTGAGAACCCCACCTGTCACTTACCTTAGCCACTTAGTCCCAGCATTCTAGCTACAGCTCAGAGATCAAGTGTAAGCGCGCTCTCTCTCTCTCTCTCTCTCTCTCTCTCTCTCTCTCTCTCTCTGCCATGCTGATCAGTTCTTTTCATTGATGTGATTTACTACACGGTGCACTAATTATCTGCATAATCTTCTATTGCCTCGATTAGAGGTTGAAAGCGATGGCATTAAGATGCTATTATGTTCAAAAAAAGACACACAAATGGTCCATAAGTACATGAAAAGAGGTTCTGTGTTGCTAGTCATCAGGGAGATGCAAATGAAACCACAAGGAGACGCCACTATACACTCATTAGAGTGGCTTCAGTGTGAGAGAATAGAATTGTAAGTGTCACCAGGGCGTACAGCCTGGGCTCACCCGCAGGCTTCATGGTAGATGAGAGAACAGACTCCTACAAGTTGTCCTTTGAACCACACATTTGTACTGCAGCACTTGTGCTCTCGCACACGCGCGTGCGTGCGCGCGCACGCACACACACACATTATTATAATTATAAATAAAATGATATTTAGAATTAAAATATGTCTATTTAGTGCTGCAAACTATAGAGCACATCAAAATGTTTAAGAGTTGACTGCTATTTTGACTTTATAACTGTTAATGATGAAAATCCTACTTTGCATAAACACAGAATGGCAGAAACACATTTATGGGCCCTGGCCCTTCAGAAATTGTTGGGAATCCACTTAGCGATTTTTCTTCTCTTCTCTTTCTTTCTTTCTTTCTTTCTTTCTTTCTTTCTTTCTTTTTTGTGAAACTCAAGTCAGCAACTTAAACAACAATTTTAAAATTCAAACACAGTCCAAATCCAAAGGTGTACTGATTGGAATCCTGCTGAGGGATGAAGGGAGGGAAATATCTAAAGTTACCATTTTCCATCCGAAGGCCGCTACATTTCTGCGATAGCAGAAGGCTTTGGTGTCCAGTGCAAACACTGCCATTCACAACACACAGTAGTAGCCTGAGGTCTGGCTAAGGGACGTTGAGCAGTGTTCTGTGATGCTCTCTGTCTTCATAGCCTATGCGGTGTGCACACTCTAAGTTCAGAATCAAGGGTACAGTGAAGCCATAAGAGGCCAGATGAGCAGGCTCTGCCAGGAACACCTCAGATTCACCCGACACTTGATTTTGAATGAATTTTTAGCTGTTACACTTTCAAAAAGCTTCCATTGTATTCTTTTTTATTTTTTTTACAGTCTTCACAGTCAGTTACATAACTGCAACTGAGTAGCATCCCACAGATAAAGAAAGCTTGAGCAAGTCAGACACAATGGCACATGCCGTTAATCCCAAGGTTTAAGAGGCAGGGGCAGGTGGATGTCTGTGAGTTCCAAGTCAGTCTGGTTTACATAGTCAGTTCCAGGCTAGCCAGGGCTAAAGAAACATTTACGATAGATAGATAGATAGATAGATAGATAGATAGATAGATAGATAGATGATTGGTAGACAGATAGACAGACAGACAGACAGACAGGCAGATAAATGGTAGATTGATAGATGATATTTTAAAAAAAATCACAGCACTCTGGTAGGAGAGGCACATCTCTGTGAGTTTGAGTTCTTGTCTCAAAAACAAAAAGGAAGGAAGGAAGGAAGGATGGAAGGAAGAAAGTTGTGTTATGTGGAGACCAGTATATGCATGTTTTAGTGACTTTATTTTTACCACTTCAAACTGGAGACAGCCCAAATGTGTACCCTCAGCAGATGAATGGATAAACAGATCCCACTGTAGCTATGTAACCAGTAGAATATTGTTCAAGAGAGTAAAAAAGGAGCGATATTAAGTGTAACACAATGGATGGATCCCCAAAATACAACTAGTGAAAGGAGACAGACACAAAGGAGAACGCGTTGTATGATTCCATTTATCTGAACCTCTAGAAAAGAGAAATCTAATCTCTAGTGGCAAGAAGGCAGATTGGTGATTGCCTGGGACCGGGAGCGATGGGGAGATGAAGGAGAAAGAGTACTGGGGACGCTCAGGGGGTGATGGGAAAGTTGGTATCTTGATTGGAGTGCTGGCTCTGTGAGGGCTTCATTCATCAAAACTCACTGAGCTCTCCGTGCTTCCAATAAGCCCATAAATTACAGCCCAGCAAAGACAGGGAGAGGCTGTGGGCAAGATCATCACAAATAGCCTTAACTTTGGGTTTAAACAGGGGATTTTACATTAATAGCACTTAAATCCAGCCCAAATTGAAAACAGAAGGAACAAGTGTCAAGTAAATGTTCAAAGAGGGAGATACACACTATCCTCATTCATGTCTAATGTGCACATACATGTGTGATACCCTGTCTCAAACCAAAACCAAAACAAACCACCACCCCCTCCCCACCAAAAAGATAGGCTCTATAGGCTATATTTGACATGGTAACCCATACCCATAATTTCATGTGTTCCCAAACCCGCTTAGAGTTCCAATAACCTAGATTGGACTCTGTGGAAGGTTCCATTTGCTATGTTAGGAGTCTTGAGTGGTAGAAACCAAAGAAGCCCTCATGGCTGCTTCTAGTGCTCAAATCCAAAGCCCAGCACCCAGCCTTTCTTCCTAAGACATACTCTTCCACCCTGGCTCAGAAGAAGCCGGAAAGGGGCCCCAGCCACCACAGGCTCATTTGGTAGGCTATCAGCTGGGGTTCTCGCAGCCCAGTCTATATCTACCGAGTTCTTACTGTAAAGGGGTGCCCACAGACTCCCATTCCTACTTGTCTGGTGAGAGACTGTAAAGACCTGGGTGAGGTGGACCACTTCTAGGCCAGAAGCAGTGAGAACCGGGTGGGCTCAGAATCATGCAAGTCCTGTGTCAGAGAAGTGCCAGGTTTCAGAACCAGACCACCACTGGCCTATGGGAATGCTGGTACTCCTGGGTATTGAGTTTTGTTTTGTTGTCTTTTTAAAGAACCCAATTTAGACTTTGATGTGAGCATTCTCGATTTTAGATTTTTAGTAACACTAAAAGTAGCAGCAATGACAACACCACTTTGAAATAAAAAACACATGCTAAACAAAGCACATGCCTAACCAAAGCCATGAGGACTCACCAGGCTGTGGCAATGCTAGAGAGAGAAATAGCCTCTGTGAGCTGTCTGGGGGCTGTGTTCCCTGCTTCAACTATTCAGCTTAGCCTTCCAGTCAAGCATATACCCTGTATTCTACACACTCAGAAAGTTACACCATCCATCCTTGAAACCCCTGGCAATGGTGAGATCCACCATCCCTTCAGGACTGGCTCTTTTTTTCCTATCCCTGCTGTAGCTGGTCTCAGGCTCCTCCAGGACATGGCCAAGATGTACCACATCCCAGGACGCTTAGCCTGACCCTACCCCCATCTCTATCCCAGATCCCCCTTATCCCCACCTCAAACTTCTCTTAGCTCAGTTCTCTCCCCACTACACAAACCTATACATCTTTCACAAGACTGAGGGCTTCTGAGAACCAAGCTGTGAATCCAGTAACGAACACACACAGTAGGGATGCCAGCTGGCACGTCCTGAGTGAAAGTGAGGCTGGAAAGACCCTTCTGTTCCCTTCAGTACCTAGTAAATGCACTTTCCATCTAAGGGACCAGGAAGCCACGGGCTTGGTTTGGGTGTGAGCCTGGAGCTCACACAATGTTGGGCAGACCAGATATCATCTCACCTCTTCATTGTGCTTGACTCTGTGGTGCCCAGGAGGTAGCAAGTTATCAGCCAAAGAGAGATGACCCAGGATGCACATGCATCTCAAGGTTAACTCCTTTGAAAAATGAGGAAACAGAGGCAGGAGGGTGTGAAGAAACTTGCTTGGAACAACCAGCTGTGAAGCAAAGAATGAGAGTTGCATTAAATACTGTCACTCTCTGTCCCCTCACGCTGTTCCATTTCTTGGTTAGCTGTAGCTGTGTCCTCTTAAGGGCAGGCAACTTTTGTCTGTGATAAATTACTACCCCTTCCCTACCACTGGTGATGTCAACAGTGGTAGACAGAGCAGGATGATGTCAACAAAGAATAACACCATCACCTCTGCCAAGTCTACTGCACACACCATTCCCAAAGGCACCTAGTAGAGAGTGAGGGCCTTTCTGCTTGTAGTGTCCTCCCTTGTGTGCTGTCTTTGAAGGACACGTGTAAAACAGTCTTGTACCTGATGCTGATGTGGTACTAGGGACCTGTGGGCCACTTCGGACCTTGTGAGATGTGTGTGTGTGTGTGTGTGTGTGTGTGTGTGTGTGTGTGCGCGCGGCAAGTAGCAGGTCAGATGCGTTGCTTCTCTGTAGAATTCCCACAGGTCTCCAGTAGGCTGTGAGCTCTGCTTCTGTCTGCTCCTTGGGTTAATACTGAACCCCATTTCTCAGTAAGCCATAGGCTTTAAGCTCACAGCCTGGCCAGTACTCAGCCATGTTTCCAGCCAGCAGATCACTCCGTCCTACCTTACTCCCCTGAAGATACTTAGAATAATGATCCAGAAGCATAGGAGGAGATAGCTGAGCTCTTTGACTCTGAGGGTGTCCTTTTGACGAACAGGGAACTCATCGTGGGGCCTGGGGAGAGTCTGGGAAGCTGTGTATTTCCAAGCTGTGTGTCTTCACTCTGCTTTCCGCCTTTGCGTGCCTCCACATCTCTGATCCCAGCTCTCACAGATGGCAGGTCACAGGCAGGAAGTGGTTCTCTGAGCAAAGCCTAAAGTAAATGTCACATGTTTGCGAGGGAGCCCATCTCAACCTGTGCTTACTACTTCCAGAGGAACCTGCAAGAAGGTCACTGCTGTTTAACAAGGACTCCAGATTTCCATACCAGGGTCTCTGTGTCCTCAACACCCATCACCACCTCTCATCCATTCACCACACATCACCATCGCTCTTAGACTCAAAAAAAAAGTGAGATGGTCCTCTCTCCTGATGCTGGCCAGAGGCAGTGAGTCAAAGCAACTGGTCAGGCCGAGACAGCCAGGACAAACACCAATACCCTACAGTATGCTGTGTTGCTAAGGAGGGTGTTCTGATGTTAGGTGTACTTGATGCGTTTTTACTCACAGTATCTTCATCTAACAGTGTATTTATCAGTACGTAACCCCATCCTAGCTCAAGGGGTATCTGCAGAGTGCAATGGAGATACAGTGCTCTCATTGGCCTGACCTGATCACGTGTCCAACTGGAGGTGGCGTCAACACGATGTGAAAGAAACCAGGTCAAGAAAAGAGCCCTTTTCAGAGAGAAACCGGGCACTGGGTGCCCTGTGTAGGGTGAAGAAGAGACAGCAGAGTCTACGCTTGGATGTTCAACAGGTATTTACCGTGAGACGGACAAGGGAGCTACTCTCCCTCTCAGGCGGGAAAGGAGAATGCTCTCTGGAAAGACGAAAAACATGGCCTTTTAATTTCATTACTCCAGGAAGTCTAAGGCAACTAACAATGCGTTGTCCTGAGAAACCAGACTGCATTTAAAATGAATTCTCAACTGGCCGTGTGTGGAGAATTTTCTCTCTCTCAGTTATCCATGTCGGGTGTTTAACTGGAGGCTCGAGTCCCCCAGTTCCTTCCCCAGAGGATTCTAGTCAGACAGTCCCTTCATTCAACAAACGGTCCCATACTCTAGCTGCCCAGTGCTTGCCAGGGAATACTAGCTCACTTGATAACTGAGCAAGCACACAAAGAAAGCGAACCCAGTAAGGGCTGATGAGAGCCATAAAAACTTTCCCAAGGAAAACCGGAGCTGGAAGTGATGGGAAAGAGTTAACAGACACAGGTCCTCGGGAGAGTAACTCCCAGTGTTCCGCAGCCCAGTGGAGTAGCTAAGGCTGACAACAATTAATTGAACGTTTCAAATCAGCGGAGAGGATTCTGAACGTTGCCATCACAGAGAACAAATAAATGTTTGAGGTGATGGATCTGCCAATTACCCATCCTAATTATGACACACTGCACACACGAGCTGAGATGTCATACCGCACCCCAGAACTATGTACAAATTACCATGTGTTGTAAAATTGTTTTTAAGTCTTCCAGAACGAGGTTTGGAATTCTCTTCCCGATGTCCCTGGCCATGGGATGCTATGAGAGCTTGTCACACTCTATAATCTGACATAAACAGGGTCACTCTCCCTGACCCTTTTCTATATTGGCATATTCTGAGTTCCCTGGGAGGAGCTTAGGTGGACAGGGAATTTAACAGTGGAGTGCCACCAGAGGAGACCAGCCAGGTAGGGACAGTCAGCAAGGAGACACAGCACCAAAGGGCTGTGATTTCAGGGAGTCTGAGTCCTAGCCTGATTTTATACAGAGCTCTGAAGGGCAAACATGTAGATTTTGGTATTTTCCCATCCTACCTTGAATCAAGCCCCTTAAAGCAAAGGCCTTTCACTCCCTTCCAGTAGCGCTGGGTGCAGTTAAAGGGGCAGGTAGGCTGTGCAGAGGGGAAAAATGGCTTGATTTCTCCCTTTACTGCCACAGAACAGGCCACACAGGTGACCTCTGTCCACATACACCAAGCAACTCCAGTGGGTACGGCACGCGATGCTCCCAGGATTTCAGTCAGTTCTAACAATGTCTACCTGGTATCGCCTCAGATCCCACAGACTGGGGTTCGGTTCCCAGAGACTCCCCTGAACCCTCCTCAGGTTGTTTTTGCCTGTGCTTCTGCCAAAACTCTGGGTTCTACAAGCCCCTGCTCTGTTTCTACTGTTTGTTACAGTGCTCGCAGGACTCAGGGAACCCCGCTTAGCAGCTCACTATGAAAGACAGAGAAAGGGACGGGTAGAGCAAGGGATAGGAGAAGGGCATGAGCTTTCATATCCCCTGTAGACTCAGCAGCACCTTCCAGGAGCTCAGCCAAGCAGAGGCTCCCTACGTCCCAGTACCCTTTTGCATTTATACAGAGCCTGTATCCCACAGGCATAAGTGCATGCAAATGATGTGACCTGTCTGTGTTGAGGAAGATTCTATGATAGCCCCCATCTGACAAGCAGATTGGTTCTTCCTTTCTTTCTTTTCTTCTTTCTTTCTTTCTTCCTTCCTTTCTTTTCTTCTTTCTTTTTCTTTCTCTCTCTTTCTCTCTTTCTCTCTTTCTTTCTTTCTTCCTTTCTTTCTTTCCATCCCCTTGACCATGGCTACCTCATCATTTTTTTCTTTTCTTCTTTTTAAAGATGTATTTATTTTATATGTATTAGTATTTTGCCTGAATGTACAGCAAGTGAATGCCTGTTTTAAACAAAGATCAGAAGAGGACATCCGGCTGTGAGCCGCCATGTGAGTACTGGGAATTGAACCCAAGTCCTCTGTAAGAACAAGTGCCCTTAAGCACTGGCGGTCTCTCCAGCCCCTGAGGAATTTTTTTTGTGTGTGTGTGGCTGACTCCCACACTAAAAGATGGGAAAGATCAAAGCTTCTATGCACCACCTTGAGGATAGGATGCTCTCCTTCCTAGAAGTCACTGTGAAAAGGGAGTTACATGCCAAGAACTGTGGCAGAAAAACAGTATCTATAGTTAACATCCTAGCTGCCCCGCTGTGGGGTTTCGGGTACCCTGGAGCAATGTGTTGAGGGCTGTAGGTGGAGCCACAAGCCCAGGGCATAAGTCATTACTCAAAAGTAGGGATGCTAATAGCCTGCCCTGAGTGCCACAGGAGTGTCACAGATGGAGGAGGCAGTGCTCCTGACTTCCTGGTAATGCCCCTTCAGCTCTCCTCACTTCTGTGGTTCCCTTTGGTTCTATCTCTCAAGTCTGTCCCAGGCTAGATGTTGGGTGGGGGGTGGTAAACCCTTCTGGAATTTACTTTCCCACACTCCACCCCCCAGTCCAGGGCACAAGCAACTATCCTGATTTTCCCTGGAACCTGACACTGCTACCATTGCCTGCTCAACAGATAGATTATAGTGAGTTTGAGTTTCCTATCAGTCATGTCACACGTTGTTAAGTTTATTGACACAGAGCGGACAGCCTAGGTACATGTGCATGCAAAGGGGCTTTTTTTTTTTTCTTTCTCAGCTTGAAGGTGCTGACAGAAGTCTCACCTAATCCAGGGGCCTGAAGCCAGCAGGTTCTCTGACAGCTGATCCCCAGGAGCCAGAGAAAAGGGGGCAGCCCAGTTTTGAAGTCATCAACAGCAAAGGTTGGTTGACTGTATGTGGAATGCCTCTATTATAAGTCCGTGTGTAAGACATAGGCACTCATTCAAGAAGCCCACAGATGGCTCTGGGAAGATGCCTCAATGGGAGGGCCTTTGCCATGTACACTTGGTGACCTATGTTAAATCCTTGTAACCCACATAAAGGTGGATGGAGGAAACTTACACCATAAAGTTGTTTATTGACCTCCACAACCAAGCTGTATGTATATCTATATGTACACCCCCCCCACACACACACTGTTAATAATAAATAATTCCGGACTTAAAAAAAAAAAAAGCCCTCAAGTACTTCAAAGTCATATAACATTTGGGTCACTGTCAAGAGTCTGAGCCTTCACAGTTTCTCACACCATTTCATGAAGCCTCACAAGCAGCCCCATGTTTGCTACAATTTCATGGTGGCCCAGAGAAGCCCAGTGGTTTACCCAAGGTCACACAGCTAAAATTCAGCAAGAACTGGGGGCTCCAACCCCAAGGTTGTCTAGCTTTGTCATCGGTCTCATTCGCAGCTCACCTGCCTGCAAGCACAGGTTTTCCCTTCCAAGTCCAGAAGCGCTTTCTGATGTCTGAATCCATGTCCTCTAATTATGACAACCTCCAGGCCTCTGCTCTCTTTATTTGTTCGTAGACAGATGCTTGCTTATAGTTTCCATGTTTGCATTTAGCATACGCAGAGAGAAGAATGTAGAGAGGGCGTGGTCATAAGGTGGATGAAATACGTGCTCACCTCCAACCAAGTCGGCAGAGAACACTGCCAACACCATGTGCAAATGAACAGCCACATATACAGACCTCTTAGTCCAGTACTGTGTAACACACACACACACATACATGCACACTTGTGCACACATACACATGCATGCACATTCATGCACACACACATGTGCACACACATGACCATTTGTGTACACATGCACACATACACACACACAGACACACATGCATACTTGTGCACACATGCACACATGCACATGCATGCACGCATACTCACATTCTAGTTCTTGGGTGCATGCAGGTCTGCAAACAAGTCCCCGACACCTGCTGCTGTGGACAGCTGCCCCAGCTCCACCTTTTTCGTGACCCACCCCTAACTTCCCTCACATTTGTGTGACACCCCACCCCCTCTCCCTGTTAGCTTCCCCTGAGTGGGTCTAAGAGCAGAACTCCACTATTTCTGAGAAGTGCCACGGAAGAATAACTGTGCTGTGATTTTCAAAGGAAATTGAAATCTCCACTTTACTGCTTTCCAAATGAACCTTATCATTTTCCCCTGTCTACAACATTCCAGCACACTGCATGGCTTCCTGGTGCGCTCTCTCTCTCTCTCTCTCTCTCTCTCTCTCTCTCTCTCTCTCTCTCTTCCCCTCCCCTCCCCTCCCTTCCCCTTTCCTCTCCTCTCCTCTCTTCTCTCTATTCTATCCCTCCCTCTCTCCAAGAAGAAAAAAAAGAAGAAGAAGAAGAAGAAGGAGGAGGAGGAGGAGGAGGAGGAGGAGGAGGCAGGTCCAGAGCCAGCAGGCCACTAGGGTACATATACTTCTTTGGCAGGTCCAAGGAAGAAACTGGTCATTGCAATAGGACCCAGAATGAGCTCCCGGTCAGGAGCCACAATCACCAGGCAATCTCTCTCTCTCTCCCCATTCTTGATTCCTCAGATTGGAGCCTCAGAAATGAAATACACAACAGTAAGGCTTCTCTCTTCAGAAATGCAGCCCAGCTCCACTAAGGCTGACATCATCAGGGCTGGCCCTGGGTTAGACCTGCTCAGCCTTCCAGAAAGAGCCAGAGCAGCAGAAAGAGGAAGAGTGTCCAGGGAGCAGCCCAGCAGCTTAGAAACAATGGAGGGAGGCATTGAAGGGTGAGAGGAACAGCATGGGAGGCCAATAACCAATGACAGCTTTACTGGAAAAGTCTCAGAAGGAGCCAAGGGAGGCATAGAGCCCAGGCACAGAGGAGAGAAGAAACCAGATGACAGATGACATAGGTGATGGACTCAGGACTCACACCTAAAGCATCTGCTCCAGATCCTGATCTCTTGGGGATGCTCATGGGACATGGTAAAAAGTGTTCACTCAGCAGAGACACTGAGTCCAGTCAAAGGTGAGCCAGTATCATCCCAGAGCCATGAGGAGCCAGCCTCTCCCCAAGTGTCTAGCTTCCCTGGGGCAGGAGTCTTGAATACTGGAGCTTCTTGGATAAATATGTACCTTCCTCTGCTACCCTAGAGTAACTGAGACCCTAAACTGAAGATTCTCGTGTCTTCAAACAAATGGGTGCGGCTTGCTCCTCAGAGCAACCAGGAGTTGTCCTGACTCCTGACTCCTGGCTCTGTCAAGATAGAAGTATCAAGGCTGGGGAAGGGCCAGGGTTCCCCTTCCCCTTCTGTGGTAGAAGTCATAAAAAAGGGATCATTGTTTCACTCACCGGATGTCATGTTTGGGGGGGGGGTAGGCTGCAGCTCTCAGAAATACATTTAGAGATGGACAGAGCTGCAAGAAGGAAATTGGGAACCTCCTCTGGCCAGAACGTGTGCTTAGACATCACACTGGCTGAGTCTATCTGCACAGGAGACAGAAGATTAGAAGTGGGCGTTCCCTTGGGTCTATGTAGTCACTAGTGTGGTAGTCAATCCCCGAAGGCAAACTGTAATGTGAAAGATCCAGTTGCTAAGGAAGAGGGACCAGGAGTTTATAGTGTTAGAGAGCACGGAGCTGGCCTGGAACTCTTTTGGAAAGCTAGTCCCTGGATCTTCGTTCTTAAAGAAGTCTGGATCCCAGGGCCTAGGCTGTTCAGCCAGCAAAATGATGAGCTACAATCCTTCATAATTCTGGAATCTGAAACTTGATTTATTTATTAACTGAGAAGAAGTTATCGAATCTGCTCCACATGTTGTCAAAGAGACTGAAAGGCATGGGATTTCAACAGCCGACAGTTGAAAATGATGACATGAGAGGAGAATTTTAAATAAATATTTGATGTTAATGCCCAACTGATTTCAGTGTGAGTGATAGATCAATTACACAGGGGACAAGCTCAAATGCATGTGAGAAGGACTGTACTGGGAGAGATGGGTGGGATAAGAAAAGCGACAGAATCCCAAGGAAAATCTAACCCCAGCTTCAGCCTCTAGTTCCCAGTGCCTGAGATATCTGGGCTTCAGGAAAATAGAACTTTGCTGCTAAAGTTTAGGTCTTGGTTCTATGTGAATATGGTGGGAGCAATTAAACACTCCACTTCTATGTCTGTTTTCTCATCTGTAAAATGGATGAATAGCCCCTACCTATAACATAGGCATGAGGATCAAATGAGTTGCTCTGTCCCTTTGATATGTGGGTTTCTGCTCCGTGCCCACATCCTCTCCCAAAATCTACTAAGGGGCCTCAGAGATGGCTCAGTGGGAAGGGTGATTGGTGCACAATCATGAGGCCCGGAGTTCAGATCCCAGCACTCGTATAACAATCCAGGCATCCTGTGTATGGTAAGCACCAACAGGAGGATTTCAGGGTCTTACCAGCTTCCATCCTGGCTAAGAAAATTTGAGCTGAACTTTCAGGAAGAGACCCTGCCACAAAGGATCGCTGGGACCAAAACTAAAAAACAAAACAAAAAAACCCAACCAAATAAACAAAAGCTAATAATGCATGTGCCAAAGTTTTCTAGGAGAGTGTCATGGAGTCTGTGGAGCTGGAAGAAGGGAGAGATTTGAACAGCACAGACAGGAAAGACATTGAAGACAAGGTGGGTAGAGCCAAGGGCCTAGAAATGTGTGGGGATGACATGGGGTGCGTGGGTCTAAGAAGATGCTCAGAGAGAAGAATGAGAATCTCGTCTTTTTTGACAGTAACAAAACACCCAAAAGGAACAGCTTCAAAGGAGGTAAGACTGATTTAACCCACAGCTTCAGAGCTTTCCATCCCTGGTTGGCTGGAACCATTGGTGGGTAGCCCAGAAATGCTACCCTTTCTCTGACTCTCTGCTCCCTCTCTCTCTAAAGCCCGCCTTCTGCTTCCCCACCCCAAACTCCCTCCCAGAGGCAGCAGTTCTGATCCCTACCTGGAATCTACTGAAATCCCACCCTGACTAAGCTGGTCTGCAACATCTTGAATGATGGGAGATTCTCCCCACCCCTACCCTGTACGCTCAGCTCTAAGAGCAAAGGCAGGCTGGGACTGAAGCACCATCCTCATCAAATCTCTGAGCAGAGGCTGCCTCCTATCATGACTTCCTGAGTTCTTGGGAAGTTTAAGCATCTTTGCTCCCTGTTCTTATCCCACCCCAAACCTCCAGTTTTGCTCTGGAGCCTTTGATACTTTCCCCACCTTTTGAATACTGGACAGTTAACCCAAGAGTCTCTTTTACCCCAGACAGACAAACCAATGCTGCCACTGGTCTTGAATTAAGACTTGCCCAGAGGCCTCACAAAGGCTCTTGCAGTCTCCACCATTCCCTCCCATTCCCTATTGGAAGATACCGGACCATGATTTGCCATATCTTTGTGAGGACCCTCCTCCCACCAGCTGTTTAGCTAAGAATGTACTGGAGTAAGGAAGATGCATATTTACTGAGCTCAATGTAAATGTTCCACACTTGGTAGCATTATCTCATTTAATCCATCAGTAGGAGGTTCTGAATTCCCTCAGGGGACTCCTTTGGATTCTGGGTAGTTACACAAAGAAGTCCTGGGATTTTAACGCTTTAAAGGCATCTATTTTCCTTGCATTCCCTCCCCATTTTCCCTCTCTGCCACTTTCCCAGGTCTCAACACCACCTCAGCCAAGTCATCTGGGGGGATATTTGTATAAGGGACAGGGAGATCCCGTGGTCTTGACAGGCCTTGGGTAAGTCTGGGCTGGCAGAGCAACCCCCAGAGATGCTGATGCCTCCTCAAATTGAGACCTCCGTAGTGGCAGGTCCATACGAAAGTCATCTTCAGCAGGACTAAAGGATCAAAGAGAGAGGCTAGCTGATGTAGTACTTAGCTCCTCTGTCAGCAGGTCAAATCTCCTCCTCACCAGTTTGTTCCTGGCAGAATTTTAGGGGACAATTTGAATGGACAGGCCTCCCACTTCTACAACCCTGCCTTGTCTTTTGCCTAATTCTCTCTCCTTCTTCCTCCCCACCCAGCACCCTCTCCCCCACTGGATTTTAGCCTCAGGCTGCTGCATGCAGAATACAACAGAGCCAGGCTCTGGCATCTGCATTGCAATTGCTTGTTTAATGCCCACCCCACCTCCACCCCACACACAGGCAAGAAGAAGAGCTATAGCTGATTCCTGGGGTATCCGCAGAGCCTGGCACTGGCCTGGTTCAACCAGTGAGTCGGGAAGCGTTTGTCTGTGGACTCTACGGAGAGCCTGAGTGAATGGCTTCATTGCTTACTTCTCAAGGCTCTTGGGGAGCTGCCAAGCCCAAAAGCAGACCCTGTTAATGGAATTTTAGGCACCATGGCCCCTGGAAGCTCCCTGACTCGTCTCAAGCCATCTGTGCTTATGTCCTGAGCACTCCAAAAGGCTTTCTCCTAGTCATGCCTCCTGGCCATTCAGATGAGCTCTGAGACCCTTCTGTGGCTCTGTGATGGGTATTGGATCTCGTTGCTTCTCTCCATGTTCAGAGTGACTCCCTGTTGCCTGGACTTAATGTCTCTCTCCCCCTGTCAGCTCAGTGTCAAGCCCCAGACTGCACTCCTTTGGGATTCTTGTTTGTGGGTTTTTAGATTTGGACAAAGATAAGGATCCTGGCAGTTCCTCTACCCCTGTGTTCCCTCCCTTCACCCTGTTGAGGCTTCTCCACCAGCCCACTTTTCCAGCAGCAAAAGCCCCTAATACATGAGCCCAAGGGGGTCTGTTGGTACCTCTCTCCAGTTCCTCCTTACCTAGCTGCAGAGCTTCCTGTCACTAAAGATGGGCTTGAGGGGTGGGGTGGGGTCTGAGCAAGCACAGGAGGCTGGATGCTGTGATCCAGGCTAGGCTGGGTAAAAAGACCTGGGAGCCGATGTTGTGCCGAGTGAGTGATACCCACAATCTACATGGTTCAGAGCCCCCGTGGCACCTGAAAGAAGTTCCTATTGATTATCCACCCTTACCGATACCCTTGATGTCCTGAGAGAGGTCTCTTTGTTTTTCAAGGAGTCCTCAGAGCTTTTCTGGCCTGCAAGAATGTAAGCAAGAATATCATACATCTTCATACATAATGGACAACCAGCATACTTCAAGAGTCACAGCCAGCAAGAGTTCCCATCTTGGCCTTCCACCCTCCCTCAACTGTGGGAGAAAATGTTCTCTTAGACACGGAGACTCGTGATATTCAGAACAATTAAGGCACTTGATCTAGATCGGACAAGTAGCAGAGCCAGGAATCGAATCTGAGCTTGTCCACCCATTCATCTGCCCGATGTGACCAGAAATCTGTGCAAGGCCAGATCTGGGAGAAGTCTAGGCAGTTAGCTATGGGCAGGTCCCTTCCTCTCCAGGCTCTGGTACCTCGGAAACAAGCTGTAGCAGGGGAGGGAAGGAGCCCCATTCAATCTTTTCTAGAATAAGACTGGGCATGAAAAAAAAAAAAAAAAGACACTCAGTGAAAAATTGAGAACATTTTCCATAAGCTTGAGAAATATACTGGCGCTCTGCTCTGAGGATTAAACAGTTGCGGTCTGAAGCCTGGCTTCATTTCCCGTCACCTCTTTTTTTTTTTTTGGAAGGGGGCATTTTTGTGAGACTGGAACCCCTGCTCAAGCTGGGAAACCCCATCTGCCCTCCCTCCCTCAACCCCGTTCTCACAGAGAATACTCCCCCATCTGCTTGAAGAAACTTCCTGGCTAACATGTCATCACTCTTCGTCTCCCCACTTCAGAAAACCCACCCAAGAGTGCCCACCTAGAGGCTCAGTTTTTGACCATGTATGGACATCATCCTGAGCCTAGCTAGAACACCGTCACTCCTCGCCTAAGCTCCATAAAACCCCCTTGCTTTAGCCTGGATGTGCGACTTCACTGACCTCCATCCATTTGTGAGATCAGTGAATCCACCCTCCTAACAAACCTGCCTTTACCTATTTTTAATCTGGTCTAATCTGCCCTATGTCTATGTCACCAAGGGAGAGAAAACGCCTATCAGTTTTTTCTGGTTTTGTTTGGAGGGGGCTATCTCAATTAGTTGGTCATATTTTTCTTTTCTTTTGTTGATTCTTTGGGAGTTTCCCATCATGCACCTCTGTGCCACTCATTCCCCAGTTTGTCCATATCCACCCTCCACCTTTGTTACATTCCTCCACAAAAGAAAAAGAATGTCTTGCTGTGGAAGCCATGATGTGCCACACAGCAGTATACTCTGCAACACCATCAATACCACTGAGATTCCTCTTGGATAGACAGCCTGCTGTTTCCTGGAGTCATGGAGATTCTGAAGATCTACTTCTACAGGACCAGCTCCTTCACAAACTCCAGCAGCTCATAGGTGGGGTAGTTGTTGGGGTGGGGCAGATAAGAGCTCAGGATCTGGGCCTCAGTGCTCAGCCCACCAGCTCTCCTTTGCCCTCACCAATGGGGTCAGCTCTCCTGAAATACCCAGGGGAGGGGCAGGGCTAGCTCTCTGGTGCACATGCCCAGGGCCAGCTCTCCCACACTTATGCCACGAGGGTTAGGGCCAGCTCTCCAGAGTGTGGTAGCTGTTGAGGGGCAGGGGAAGCTCTCACTAGCTCAACACAGTTCTCAAGACATCAACATGGCCTCAGACTAAAGACTTTGGAGGTAACATGGGCCTTAGACATCAACACAGACTCTGTCTATGATAGGACCATGGACACAGACATGGGCCCAGATGTCACCATGGCTTCAGGTGGCAGTGCAGGCCACTTAGATCAGTTTGTCCCCCCAACATCATCAGCCCAGCCCCTGGACATCAACATGGTCTCAAGCAGTAGCCTAGACTGATATTCAGATGGCCTTTGGTGCCAATATACATTAACATAGACCTTGGCTATGCTAGGACCATGGGCCCAGATATGGCCCTTGGTAGCAGCCTGGGCAGGACATCACTATGGCCTCAGATGATTTTGCAGGCTCTTCATATCCACTTTCATGTCTCTAGTTCCATCTCTCTCCACAGTGTAGGGACAGATTGGCTTCACTTTCTCTCCCCTCTCCCCACTATGTACCCCATCTCTCCTCCCACCCCCACCCCCGTCTCCATCATATATCTGCTCACTGTACTGCCCACTGCCACAGGACGGGCACTTGGGAGTCTTCTGGCCACCCCAGGCGGTGGAGCTGGATGGAGCCTGCTCTCAGCTTCTTACCACAAAAGTATATTTCTGGGCCAGCAAGAGGTTCAGGGGGTAAAAGATCTTCCCTCCAAACCTGGTGACCTGAAAACTGGCATGGGGAAGGAGAGAATCAACTCCCAAAAGTTGTCTACTGATCTCCATGCATGTGAATGGCATGTGAGTGGCATGCATGCATATATACATGTAACACAGGCAAACAAACAGTATTTTTAATATATTCCAAGCTGGAGAATTGGTTCAGTGGCCAAGACCATCTGTTGCTCTGATAGAGAATCCAGGTTCAGCTCCCAGCATATGTGTGGCAGCTCACAGCTGCCTGAAACTCCCGTTCCAGACAATCTAATACCATCTTCATATTTCCACAGACACTGCACTCACACCGTGCACAGACGTACATGCAGGCAAAACACCCGTACACATAAAGTAAAAATAAATAGGTCATTTTTAAAATGTGTATTTCAGATCATGGTGGTGCACCCCGTCCGGCACTTTGGGAGACAGAGGCAAGCAGACAGATCACTGTGTGTTTAAGGCTATAGTGTACATAGTCAGGCCAGTCAAAGAGAAGGATACATAGTGAGACCTGTCTAAAAAAGAAAGAAAAAAGAAAAGGAAAATTCAAACCATGTGTAGGGGCACATGCCTAGAATCCAGGGGGCTAAAACAGATGGATCAAGAGTATTGGGCTAGCCTGGGCTGCAGAATAAGACTTGTTTCCAAAAAAATTTTTTTTTCAAGCACGCAGAGAAGCTCAAGGAATAGCCTACATGCTTGAAATGAGTGACATTTGGTTCAGCTGTGCTTTTCTAGGCCTTTGAGTATAAGTTGCAGCCATCAAATCAATGCACCCTTAAATAGTTCTGCCTATTTCAAAAAAAAAAAAAAAAAAAAAAAAGGACATGCTACTAACTCCAAACACCATTATTATACTTAAAAAAATCATTTCCAAGGTCTCCAAACTTCTGGCTTCTCTGGACAAAGAAATACCTTGAGTAAAATCATAGAATTGCCCAAGCTCGCAGCTCTCAAGTGTGCATCTACATTTATTTTTATAACATTGCAACACAACCATTCAGCCTAAGATGTGTGCAACTCATAGGCCACAGACTAGATACCTCTAAAGCCATCTTCAGATATCTGTGGTTATCTCAGAAGTGTCCGTTCAAGCTGTTTTTTTTTTTTTTTTAAAAAAACAAATTCCAATGAGAAGTGTTGGAATTCTACTGAACCTCTTCTGTCTGAAATGGTTCTTATCTCGTCAGTCATGATCTTGGCTATTTTGAAGAGCGATAGCTGGTGGTTGTCTTGGTTACCGTATCTATTGTTATGAAGAGACCCCATGACCACGGCAACTCTTAGAAAGGAAAACATTTAATTGGGGGATGGCTTACAGTTCAGAGGTTTAGTCCATTGTTGTTGTGGTGAGAAACATGGCTGGATGCAGGCAGACATGGAAGAGAGATTCACACTGGTCATGGCTTGAGCATCTGAGACCTCAAAGCCTGGCCCCTAGTGACTCACTTCCTCCTCCAACATGACCACACCTCCTGATAGTGCCATTCTCATGAGCCTATGGGGGTCATTTTCTTTCAACCACTTCAGTGGTCTTGCAGAAAGTCCCACTTTCCAGACTCTTTACATTGCTGCTTAACTTGTCACTTCCTCTCACACTTCCTATAAATTAGATGTTTCAACCTGAGCTTGGTCGCATCAGAGGTTATTGGCTTGAATACTTCCATAGTAGGTTGCCCTCTGTGACAGCCTCTCTGGGCTCTGTTCTTTCCCTTGGAAGATCTTCCCCTTGAGTGAAGTCTAGACTTTGAGAAGAGAATATGGCAAAGTTATTAGATGTCTGATCTGACAGGATTGTTTGAAACTGGCTTCTGCCTTGTCTTTCTCTTCCTCCATCTTTGTTTCTTGCCTTGGTGGAGGTCAGCTGCCTTGTGCAGAAACCCAATGAGCAAGCGATAAAGGCCTGCCAACAGCCTCAAGAATCACCCTAGAAGCAGGTCTCCTACCCACTAGTTATACCTTCAGATGGAGCTTAATCCCAGCCAACCATTTGTCTGCAACTTCTTGAGAAGCTCTGACCTGAAGACGAAGTTATAAACGATTGTTGCTTTAGGCTACTTGATGGTTGCCATATAAACTATAGACTGAATTGTGTCCTCCCCATGAGCCCCTCCCACCATCAAATTCATATGTTGACATCTTAAGCCTGAGTACAACCATATTTGGAGTAGGATCTTGTGGAGGTGATATGGCTAAAGGAGATTTAGGTCTTCAAGTGGTAGCCTAACGGAGGAGGAGCAAGCTTCCGCCATTCATCTATTGAGAACACAGCCTTAAGCTGGCTGTCTCAAGCAGGAAGACAGCCCACCCAGAAGGGAGAAACTGAGTTGGCAGGCATCTTGATCTATGCCTTCCCAGTCTAGGGAAATATGACAGCCTGTCTTTGTAGGCTGCCGTGCCAGCCTGAATAAGCAATACAACTTCCCAGGCAACGCTGTGAAATGCATATTACAAACATCAGAAGGAGCAGATAGCATCACGCTGGCCCACTAATTTTCATGGTTTGATTAAGGTGTCCCCTGACAGACCTAGCCAGTGAAAAGGTTTATCTTCCCTCTGACGAGACACTGAGGGCAATGCATTTCCGCCTAAAAGATCTTGTTTTTCAACCAATTTTACCTGATGCCTTGCCTTCTATTGATTGTGTTTGCTTGAATAGATTATTTCTTTGAATATTGAAAGATGATGATTTTTTTTCCCTAATTGTTCCATTCTTTACATATTTATTGGCTAGTGTTTTTCACAAGAAGGAATTTTTCCCTCACCAAAGGGAGGGAATTAACTACAATTCCTCTTACAAAGGATGGATAAATGCTAATTCTTCCTTTTCAATTACTAATTTTCTGAATAAAGGATAGGTTCAATAGT
>JANHMN010000024.1:3696262-3753988 GCA_030674055.1 Rhabdomys pumilio | reverse complement strand
CTATTATCCACACCAGGTCCTCACTTCACCTGAGGAACTCAATCTAGGTTTCTAACAGGCTTTTTCCTACTTGGTATTCTCTGATGCACTGTATGCAACTGGCATTCTGCTGCTGGCAGCCTCATCTTTGCTTCCATCCCTCACGGGTACCACTCATGTGTTCATGCTTCTTTTCAGTTCAAGAGACTTTACCTATGTGAGCTGAGTCACCCGATATGTTGGAGTTCTAGACCCTGAGCGCCTATGTCAGAGTCAGGGCCTTTAAGGGTATTAAATGAGGCACAAGGGTAGGGTCCTGGTTCAATAGAATGGACATTAATCTAATAAGAGACACCAAAGATACACACACATCCAGGTAAGGCCTGTTAGGTGGCGGGGAGAAGACAGTCATTTGTCAGATGAAGAGACAGCCCACACAAACCGCCCCAGTTGACTCTAGCCTTGGACTTCAGATCATCAGAACTATGAGAAAATGATTTCATCCTCTGAGCTGCCCAGTCTGTTGAATTTTGTAGTATCCGACTCAACTCCTGGCGTTTCCCTACATGTGCCCAGACCCCAATGGAAGCCAGAAATATGAAGGTAAGGCCTAACTGCTGTGTAGGGCATCTTAATATGCAGTAAGAGCATACAGATCAATAGAACGGAGTTGAAAATTCATAGATTGAACCTCCCATTTGAGGTCGGTTGATTTGTCACAAGGAGGTCCAGCCACTCAGCTGTGAAAGAATCACCTCTCCAACAGATGCAGCAGGACAGCCTCTCACACTGTGGTGGCACCCGATCAGTTCCTCACACCGCAAACCAAAGTCAACTCAAACTGGGCGGAATCAATGTTAGAGATAAAACTATGAAACTCTTTGAGGAAAATAGTTTTTCCTTCTCTTCGATTTCAGCACTAGCTTTTATGACCTTTAGAGAATTGTCTCTTGGCACAAGCGATGAAGGACAGATAGGTACACTGGACAGCATCAATTGGAAACTGTGAGGATGCTGAGATGGGTCAGAGAGGATGGAGCCACTGTAGGCAAGTTGTCCTCTGACCTTCACACACACACACACACACACACACACACACACACACACACACACACTGTGACTCACATGTGTGCATGCACATGTGCTTACACACACACATACACACACACATACACACACATATACACACACACATACACACACATACACACACATATACACACACATGCACACACATACACACACACATACACACACACATACACACACACATACACACACACATACACACATACATACACACACATACGCACACACATATGCACACACATACACACACATATACACACACATGCACACACATACACACACATACACACACACATATACACACACACATACACACACATACATACACACACATACCCACACACATACACACACATACACACACACATACACACACACATACACACACACATACACACACACTTACACACACATACACTGAGAGAGAGAGAAAGAGAGAGAGAGACAGAGAGACAGAGAGACAGAGAGACAGAGACAGAGTAATAAATAATAGTAATAAGTGTAACAAAATTTTCAAAAACTTGTATTTCAAACAATACTCTCTTATCAAGAAAGTCTAAAGGCAAACTACATAGAGGGATGTATATCTGGAACCCCAGGGCTCAGGAAGCTGAGGTAAGAGGATCATGTGTTCAAGGCCAGCCTTGAACCTTTGTCATGGCTACCCACTGCATTCCTTGTTTGTTTCAAGAAGCAAAACAACCAAAACAAACAAACAAACAAACAACATAAAAAGCAAAAACAAAGAAACCAACAGAATCATTTAAAAAGACAGATAACCCAATTCAAAAAAAATGTGCAGACGGTGCTAAACAGACAGTTCTCTGAAGAAGACAAGCACTGGGTTGTGAGCACAGGAAGAGAGGCACAACATCATTAGTCATCAAGAAAATGCAGATCAAAACCACAACGAGATTCCGCTTCACACCCACTAGGACGGCTGTAATCAAAAAGACAGATAACAGAGAGCATTGGCAAGGATGTGGAGAGTGCTCGCCCTCAGCCATTGCTAATGGGGATACAAAATGATGTAGCCAGTGAGGAGAACAGTCTGGCAGTTCGTCAAATGGTTAGACACGTCCTGGTATCAGCTGGCAACTCCACTCATGGGCGTTTATGCAAGAGAAGTAAAAACATATGTCTCCCCCTCCCTCAGGAAAAAAAAAATATCCTTCATGGCAGCATTATTCGTTGTAGCCAAACTGTATAAGCAGTGCAAGTGGCTCCTCATTCATCAGTTGCTGTGTGGATGAGTGGAATGTGATCGATCCTTACTAGGGACCATTATTCGGAGAGAAAAAGAAATGAGGTAGTAGCCAGCTAGAGATACTGGAAACTCAGCTACTCAGGAGAATTTCGAGTTCGAGGCCTTCCTGGGCTATGGGATGAATCCAAGGACAATCTCAATCTAAGCAATTTAGGAAGACCTTGTCTCTTAATTAAAAACAAAAAGAGGCTGGGTATGTAGCTCAGTGGTAGAGTATTTGCTTAAGACGGCCCTAGGTTCAAACTCTGTGACCTCAAGATAGAAATGAAGGAATAACCAACGTATGCTGTGACACAGAGCAAGCCATGTGCTAAAAAGATGTCACGGACATGAAATATCCACAATCCACAATTTTATAGAAACAGAAAGTAGATTAGCGGCTGCCTGGAGTTAAGAGCCTCGGCGGAGGGTGGGGTAGAGTCTTCTTCTAGAGTTATAAAAATATTCTAAAATTGATTGGGGTGGTGGGTGTACAACTCTGAGAACACACAACAACCCACTGAATTATACACTCTGTGTGGATTGTTTGGCAGGAGAATTATACTCCAATTAAGCTGTTAAGAATACAGTGGGGAAACTTTCACTCCTAGAAAATAGAATAGGTGTACTTTCTTCCTTTTATCTTAGTCAGAGCAACTGAAAACCCAGCCTTGACCATAAAACAAACATTAAGAAGACTCTGAAAGATGAAAAAGAGACTAACTTCCTAGGGAACTGAGCGCTTGAAAATGGCAAGGTAGGGACTTGTTAACCTGAAAAACAGAAGCAGCTACAAGCTACTCCTCCTCTTCCTCCTCCTCCTCTTACTCCTCTTCTTCTTCCTCCTCCTCCTCCTCTTCTTCTTCTTCCTCTTCCTCCTCCTCCTCCTCTTCCTCAAAGATTTATTTATTTATATTATGTGTGTGACTACACTTTTACTCTTTTCATACACAGCAGAAGAGAGAGCATCAGATCCCATTACAGATGGTTGTGAGCCACCATGTGGCTGCTGGGAATCGAACTCAGGACCTCTGGAAGAGCAGTCAGTGCTCTCAACCACTGAGCCATCTCTCCAGTCCAAGGAAGAAAAATTCTAAGCAAAGCCTGTTCTCCAGTAAGATCTACAATGTCTCCAACGCAGCCAAACATCACAGAAAGAAAAAAAAATGTGTTTTTCTCCCTCCTCCCCATGGTGATCACTCTGCCAGCAAAGCTAAATCAGGAACCCCAGCTCCCAAGCTTCTGGGGTTTTACTAGGCACCCCAAAACTCTGATGAGGTTGTGTCAGAGAAACCAGAGTAGAGAGAGGACACCAGCACATGGTATGTCATCACTCATGTGGACACCCCCCACTCATCTAACAGCAGGCTATGTGTCACTCTCTCCCTTCTAACGTGGAGCCAGAGGAGGTTCATTGGAAAGTCAAGACCATGACCTTTGCTCAGTGGGGATCCAAGGCCATCCCCAGTATAGTATCAGGAAACTCTGTGGACACCTGGATCTTTCTACCCCTGACCTACCCACCCAAATCACTCCATTAAAAACTGACTGGGGAACATAATTTCCACCTCCACCAGACAGTAACAGAAGAGAAGTGGATGATTTAAATGAGATCCAGAACTTTCTACTATGATATCCAGGTTTCATATTGTACCTAGAACCAGGATAACCTCACACTGAGTTACGAATGATCAGCAATGAAGCCTAGCATCACCAGAGAAGTTACAATCATCTGACAAGATGTTTGAGTAGTCGTGATTTGTGGCAGGAGTGGGGGGATGAAGGTATGCTCAGGCGTATGTAGGTGTGTGTAGGTGTGCTTGTTTGTACAGATACATTTGGAGGGCAGAGGCTGACAATTCCATTTTTTTTTTCAGTCCCTCACTATCTTATTTTTTTGAGACAGGGTCTCTCATTGAATCATTTCAGCTAGACTGGCTGGCCAGTGAGCTCCCGAGATCCACCTGTCTCTCCAGCACAGTGCTGGGCTTACAAGAACGCGTTGCCACACTTTACCTTTTACATGGATGTTGGGGATTCGATCTCGGGTCCTCAAGGTTACACAACGGGCAGTTTACCCACCAAGTCATTTTTATGGTACTAGAGCTATAATTGTTTTTTTTATGTTCCAATAAGCGAGCATAAACATGCTTAAAACAAAGAAAAAGGAGAAAGGTTAGGTAAAGGAAAGGAAGCTATCAAGACGAGCCAATGGAAATGTTTGAACAGAAACACTCGTTAATGAAATTAAAATCTCAGTGGATGGACCCAAGAGCAGAATGAAGGGGACAGAAGAGAAAACAAGGAGCTGAAATCCAATATAGGAATTATCCACCATGAACAGAAGAGAAAATGGATGGGACAAAGACGGAAGCAAGCCTTGGGCACCATTCCTGTCCTCAGAGTTACAGAGGGAGAAAAAGAAAATCTAATCGTGCATCACTTAACGATGGGACCACGTTCTGCAAAGTGTGGTATTGTGGAACTTTGCCACAGTGTGAACATCACTGTGGAGAGCCACGGTAAACGGTGACAGCATTCGCCATTGGAACATGGCGCTGGCACCTGGCACTCGTGGGTAAACAAGTAAAATTGCGAATGTGCAAGTGGTGAAAACCCACCAAGCCACCGCCCAACCCGGGGCGTCATTCAGGGTTTTGAGCAAGCAGCCAATCAAATATGTCCATGCCACTCTAGGGTGTATATAAAGCAGTGCCATCTTGGCTCTCTCTCTCTTCCTCCTCACATGGTAATAAACGGTTGCTGCAGAAGAATCCTGGTGCCCGCGTGCGTTCTTGCCAGCGAGACGATTGCGTGGGCCACACATCACAGAGGGTACTTAGACATAATAAGACAGCTATGACACAACTTGCACTATAACCTCACAGGACCTAGTCTGTCACTGACGGGAATGTCCTCAGGTGACACATGGCCGTGAAGCACATGCTCTGTGGGAAACAACTGAAGCAACACGGGGAAGAACATCTGTAGCACCAAAAGCAGCATGTGTGTTAGAAATATCGGAAGCTGGGTGTGGTGGCGTGCACTGTACCCGTGCCACTCTATAAGCTGAAACAGGAGGACTGCCAAGTTAGAGGTCGGCTAAGATCCGATAATTCATACATCAGGATCCAATGATCGATAATTAATACAAATAATAAAATAATAAAAAATCAATAACATAGCCCCCCCCCCCCCCAAGAGTATAGAAAAAGAAAGCATAATTAGTGTGGAGGTTTGAATGAGGATGGCCACTATAGACTCATATGTTTGCACGCTTGGTCTTGCATAGTGGACTATTTCAGAAGGATTAGAAGGATTTTTGAGGCTTTATTGGAGGAGGTATGCCACTTGGGGGATGGGCTTTGAGGTTTCAAAAGCCCAAGCCAGGCCAATTCTCTCTGCTCCCAATCTCCCTCTATCTTGCAGATAAAATACAGGATTTTAGCTACCGCTCCAGCACCATGCCTACCCATTTACCACCATGCTCCCTAACATGGACTAACCCTCTAAAACTGTAAGAAAGGCCCTAATTAAAGGCTTTCTTTTATATGTCTTGGTATGGTGTTTCTTCTAAGCAGTACCTAAGACAATGGCTAAAGGCACTTGTGTGCAGGACTGACAACCTGAGTTCAGTTCACTGCCCCATAAAATGGCAGACAAGAACCCACACAGAGAGTTTTCCTCCAACCCCCTGCACATGTCACATGCATGTGTGGGCACAGGCACATTTAATTAACTCATTCGTTAAGATGTCTAAGTGATAATAATCTGGGAAAAGAAGAACAAAATTAACCCCCCAAAAGAGGAATGAAGTAACAGATGCTAAAACAACAGAATTAAGATCACTAAAAGGGGAGAATAATTCTGAAAAGAAAAATCAGTGAAATTGACTTCTAGCAAGACTGATAAAGGCACAGTGGGGGTGTGAGAGAGGGGGATGGTGGAGGGAGAAGGGAAAGAAAAGATGGGGGGACTTAAATTCCAGTAACAAGAATGAAAGGAGACATCAGTAGAGGCCCTGTAGACATCATCAAAATGACAGGTGATAAGTGAGGTTATGGGATGGCGGGGGGTGGTACTTCAAACAGCTCTGTACACTTCAAGTTAGCAACTCAGACAGAATGAACCAATTTCTTGAAAAACACAAATCACCACAGCTCACCCAATATGAAGTAGAATTTCATTTGAATAATTTCTATAACTATTAAGGAAATTGAATTCATAATTTTAAAACGTCCCTCAAAAAGAACTCTCTGGGCACAGATGGCTTCACTGGATAATTCTATTAAATGTTTAAATAAGAGTTAACACTAGCTCTATACAATCTCTGCCGGAATATAGATGAGGAAGGAATGCCAATTTATTTTTGAAGCTAGCATTACCCTAACACACAAATCACACAAAGATAGGATAAAGAATAGCACACTAGAGATCAATATCCCTCATGAATATAGATGTAAAATATCCTTAACAAAATATCATCAAATGGTAACTCATAAATATATAAAGTAAATTATGGTCTTGGCATGGCATGGTGGGACATGCCAGAAATCCCAGTATATGGGAGGTAGAGACTGGAGGATCAGTAGTTCAAAGGTCAGCCTGGACTACATAAAATATTGTCTCAAAATAAGATAGATAGATAGATAGATAGATAGATAGATAGATAGATAGACAGACAGACAGATAGATCAATCCTTGTTTGTTTTATGTTGCTGTGATAAATAACATGACCAAAAGCAACTTGGCAAATAAAGGGTTTATGCAGTTTTCCAATTATTGTACATCGCTGAAGGAAGTTAGGGCAGGAACTCAAGGCAGGAACCTGGAAGCAGGAACTGAAGCACAGACCATGAATGAATGCTGCTTTCTGGCTTGCTCCTCCTGGCTTGCTTAGATTACTTTCCTATACACCCAGTACCACCTGCCCAAGGGTAGCCCTGCTAACCGTAGGCTGGAGCCTACTTACCCCATCAATCACTAATCAAAAAAAGAAAGAAAGAAAGAAAGAAAGAAAGAAAGAAAGAAAAGGAAGAAAGAGAAAGTGGAAAAAGCTTCCATAGATTTGTCTATAAGACATTCTGATGGAGGTAACTCCTCAACTATTCTTTTCCTCTTCCAAGTTATGTCAAGTTGAAGATTAAAACTAACCAGTACAGGATAGATTCTGTGCTGGTTAGATTTTTGTAGATATAACACAATCTAGAACCACCTGGAAAGACAGTGTTAATGAAAAATTGTCTGGATAGGTTGGTCTATAGGCGTGTCTCTCTCTCTCTTTCTGTGTGTGTGTGTGTGTGTGTGTGTGTGTGTGAGAGAGAGAGAGAGAGAGAGAGAGAGAGAGAGTGAGTCTTGTTACATTATTGAGGTGAGAAGATGCTGTCCATTATGGGTGGCACCATTCCCTAGGCAGGAGATTCTGAAATGTATGCATACAAAAGGCAAGCTGATCATCAACATGCCTGCATTTACTCTCTTTGTTCTTGACATAGATGTGACTAGCTATGTTCAGTCTCTGCTATCTGACTTCCCTGCTATTATAGTGTATGGCCTAGAATTATAAACTGGAATAAACCTTTCCCCTCAGCCACTTTTATCAGAGTACTTTATTATATCAACAGAAACAAAGCTGTGACACACATACATTCCTAAGTAAATTATACATGAGAACAGTGGAATATATTTCGGAGAGGCAAAGCTAGCAGAATGTTTGAAAATCAAATATTAACAGGCTGAAGAAAAGTTTCATGATCTTATCAATTAATGCAGTGAAAGCATTTGGTCCTCTGGCCAATGAGATGGCTCAGCAGGTAAAACACTTGCCTCACAAACTGGACAACTTGAGTTCAGTCTCTAGAACCCATTAAATGTGGAAGGAGAGAACTAATTTCTCAAAGTCTTCCCCTGACCTCCTCCCAACACACACACACACACACACACACACACACACACACACACACGTGTGTGTGTGTGTGTGTGTGCATAAGAGAGAGAGAGAGAGAGAGAGAGAGAGAGAGAGAGAGAGAGAGAAAGAGAGAGATTGCCATGTGTGAGGATGCCCATGGAAACCAGAAGGGGCTGTTGGATTGCTTAGGAGTCATAGGCTGTCCTAAACCAACCAACACGGGTGCTGTGAACTGAACTAAGTTCCTCTGCAAAAACATTATGTGCTCTGAGCCATCTCTCCAGCCCCAAATAATTTTTTAAAGTCATTTTTATAAGTCACTATCCATGAGTGATTGAAGGGGGGAAAAAACCTGCCAGAAAACTAGGATTGGAGAAATTCAGCTTGAGAAGGAGCATCAAGGATGTACAGCTGATGTGCTAATTGTGGATGCACACGAGGACACTCAAAATAACAGTACAATACCACGTAAGGTTAATAATCTGTAGTATATTTGTAGTGTGAAATACTACACAGCAGAGAAAAACAAAGACAAAAAGAACCAACTCTCAGAACTAACAAAAGAGACTCCCAGAACATCCTAAAATGTTCTACACTGCATGGTTCCATCCATGGGACATTGTTGAAATGGAAAACCCACAATGAGAGGTATAGTAAAGGGGTGGACACAGGAAGAAGCTACATGTGCTGTATCGAGGCAACACAAGGGATTCTTGTCATCATGGAAAACGGGATGAACCTTGACTGCCATTGTGTCAATATCCTTATTGCTGTGATACTGTGTACAGCCTGGCATGATGTCACCTTCAGAGCTTTCCCATTGGCTAAGGGATATGTATACTGTATTGCAATACTGTATACAGTCTAGGATGATGTCACCTTCAGGGCCTGTCATTGGCTGAAGGATATCTACATTGTTTCCAGCTTGAGGGTGTTATGAATAAGGCTGCCGGAACAATCACATTTATATTTTTGCGTGGATATAAATCTTAACTTTTTTCTGGGGCTGTTGAGAAATGGTCCATAGGATGAGAATTATTTTCTACAACTGTAAATGAATCTACAGTTATCACAAGATAACAAGCGTAACTTTTGGGGGGAAAAAAAGCCTGTGTCATTTAAAACTTCGTAACAAAAGCTTCTAGGAGATTAATTAATAAAATTTTAAGGTGTAAATGCACATCCTGGAAGTGGGTCAGGATGGCCCAGTTAGCAGAAAATGACATCATTGCAATATCGGGGAAGGCTCATTTAGGGAAAGCTAGTTCCTTCTGGTGAGAGGATGGAACCTCTGGCCTTGGAGGAGACCTAACATTCTAGCTGGGCAGAGTCAAAGACCTGCCTGTCCTAGTTAGGGTTTCATTGTTGTAAAGAGACACCACAACCAAGGCAACTCTCATAAGGGACACCATTTAATTGGGGCTGGCTTACAGGTTCAGAGGTTCAGTCCAATATCATCATGATGGGAAACATGGCAATGTGCAGGCAGACATGGTGCTGGAAGAGCTGAGAGTTCTATATCCTGATTCAAAGGCAGCATCAGGAGACTCTCAAAGCCCACCCTCACAGTGACACACTTCCTCCAACAGGGCCACATCTCCTAATAGTGCCACTTCCCATGGGCCAAGCATATTCAAACCACCACACTAACCAAGGAACAGCCACTCCTCGGGAAGGTGGGATTATCCCTAAAAAGGCAGGTTCTCCTTAAGTGAGGTGAGGTGAGAAAGATAACTTACCCTTTAATAAGTTAATGTACTTCTTCCCAGAATTCCTGCCCCTTAGCACACAGTACCTTACAGGGCTATAGCCAGGCAGCCTCTGAAGTTGGCTTGCTCCTTTTCTTCTATGTATGCTCTAAGCATGCTTTCTCTGATGCCTCACACTTCTGTGCCCTTCATCTAACTCCTTATACACTCTACCTCGTCTCCACTGCGTGTGGTTGTCTATCCTCCATGTGGCTGGCAGATCCCCTAGGCTTAATTCAAACAGCAGCCTCTCTTCCTCCTTCTCTTCTTCATTCTCTTCTTCTGGGTGGCTTCTGAGATTTACAGCTTGCTTGTCATGTGGTTTTTCTTAAACGATGATAAAATTGTCCTGGAGCTTCCTTTTGAATCTGTTAAATTGTTTGTTAATGAAACTACAATCCCAAGAGTGGAATCCCAGTTTTCCCAGTACCAACTGATAGCCACAAAGATTATACCCCCAATTTCTGATCAGCAAAAAGTAGACAGGGTAAAACGGTCATTGTCCCAGGCATCTAGGCACACTATTTTCTATTACAGTGAAAGATGAGGGGAGGGAATGGACATTTTAAGCAACCAAGGAATCTCTGGCACTCTCCTTTTCAGAAAAAAATTTGGATCATGAACCTTCCAATATCTCTGTTTTCTCATAACTACTGTGGTGGTTTGAATATGCTTGGCCCACGGAGTGGCACTATTAGGAGGTGTGGCCTTGTTGGAGTAGATGTGGCCTTGTTGAAGTAGGTGTGGCCTTGTTAGAGTAGGTGTGGCCTTGTTAGAGTGGGTGTGGCTTTGTTGGAGTGGGTGTGGCCTTGTTGAAGGAGGTGTGTCACTGTGGGTGTAGGCTTTAAGACCCTCATTCTAGATGCCTGAAAGCCAGTATTCTCCTAGCAGCCGTCAGATGAAGATGTAGAACTCTCAGCTCTGCACCATTCCTGCCTGAACCCTACCATGCTCCCACCTTGATGGTACCAGACTGAACCTCTGAACCTGCAAGCCAGCCCCAATTAAATGTTGTCCTTATAAGAGTTGCTTTGGTTATGATATCTGTTCACAGCAGTAAAATCCTAAGACAAGTGCTATGATGACAACATGTACATTAAATATTTAGGAAGTTGTTTGTTTTTACATTTTAGATAAAAAAAAAACCCGCAGCTCTATCTTCTCAGACCTCAGAAGATCACCACACCAGCCCCACCACCACCACCACCATCACCACCACCACCACCATCACCACCACCACCACCACCACCACCACCACCACCACCACCACCACCACCAGGGGACTACAGGTCTAGACTGAAGACGTAGATTTAAGAATTACCAACAATGAGAAGAAATCTCCAACAGGAAGCTAGAGACCCCAGTGCTGAAGGGCTGGGCAGAAAGAAAAGGGGCAAGGATTAATCTAAGAAATAGTGGGTGCAGGAGAAAGGGTGGGAGTTGTCCTAGAAAATGTGGAGTAGAGAAGATTTCAGGAACCATCTGGAGAATGAACTCTGAAAGTGGGTGTGGCCTGGCCAGTGTGAAAGTCACTGGCAGTCAAGGTAACTAGAGAAGATAGGGACATCAGAAGGGGTTCAGTAGCACACTTGACTCTGCACAAGAAAGGAGGTAGACCGGAGGCTACGGAAACGGTTAGGAGACAGGGTGGGTATTTGCATGAGAAGTAGGGGAAAGGAGACTGAGTTGGAAGCTGGAAAGATTGGGAGACCAGTTAGACTAGAAACCCAGACAGACCGGCTAGAGTGGAAACAGCCTCAAACGCAGACATTGCTTAGAAGAAATAGAAATGACTTGGTGACCAATTAGATACAGATATTTGGAGAAGAGGAAGAAGAAGTAAGCTCCAGGGATTTGAGTCCTGGAAGCTGAGAGGGTGAGAACAGCATGGAGATCACAAAGATTCTGATGTGAATGTGTACGCTGGACAGCTTCTCTGAATGCTTCTTGGATGCCCCCATCCTTGTTCCTCCTCCTGGCCTCACCATGTAGACTCTCACATTCAGAGTTGACTCTCAGACCCAGCAGTGCAAGACTGTGTTCATGACTGCATGCTGCCTAGAGACCTCTGACCAGCTACTCTGACTCCACAGTAGTGCGGTGGGTTCAGGCTATCAGTGAGGACAGAGGGAACTGCTTCCTGCCATAAACTGACAACCTCCCCAGTGTACCAGCAGCAAGGGCTGTCAACTGCCATCAAAGCAGGGCACATCAGAGACAGCATGCAGTTCATCTCCAAGGCCCGTGCACGTGAGCGCGTGCACACACGCGCACACACACACACACACACACACACACACACACACACACACACACGTACGCAGACATGTGCACAGCACCAGAACTCAGACATGCTGGAGGTCACAAAAGACAGAGTTGCCCTTAGCTATGGACGTGATTTCCTTTCTTGCCATCTCTTGTTTCAGATGATTGAAAAAATGAGTGTGTTTGTGTATGTGGGGCTGCAGGGAGGTATTCAGATGCCTTAACAGATTAAAGCACCTGCTCCCAAGCCTAACAACCAGAGTTCAGTCCCTGGGACCCACGTGGTCAAAGTAGAGGACCAATTCCCTCAAGTTGTCCTCTAACTTCCTCATGTGCACCCTTCCCCTACCAAATAAATAAGTAAGTAAATAAATAAATCAATAAATAATTGATAGATGGATGGGTGGACAGACAAATGGGCAGATGGATGGACAGACAGATAGATGGGCAGACAGAGATATTTATGGATGGATGAATAAACAGAGAGATAGATAGACCACAGGAAAGAAAAGGTGTTGATCACTATGAGGACAGAAGATGCCGTCTCCACCTCAGTTGAGTCCATCCCTAAGGAATGACCCTCCTCTGTGTCGTCTTAGGGAGTCTAGTTCACTTCAGAATATTGGCTGCACTGTAACAGGAGCCTCCCAGGAAGAGAGGGGAGCAGCTCCTCAGCCTCTTCTGAGTTGAGTGGAGCTGGACTGCAGGATGAGAAAGGTAAAAAAGAATTTGGGAGGTACTCAGTAGCTCCACCTCTTGGACACCCATGCTGAGCCACTAGCAGCATGGTTGGACATCTGATACTGTCCAGGGCCAGGAACCTTAGTGTGATTCTGATAATGGGATCCTCATCTGGGGTCAAGACAAGCTGCTGGTCTTAGACAGGGGCTCTCTCTGGGCCACCAATGGACAGAGCCAGACGCCTCCTCACCAAGAGCACAGGCCACTAGCCCCAACTGCTCCTAAAATGAAGCTTCTTCCATTGAAATATTTTAAAGATGACATGGGAAATCATGAAGCTCACAGAAAAGAGATGAGCAAGTTCTGAGATGTGGGCAAAATAAGACTGAAAACTTCAAGGATCAATCTGTGTGTGCCGTGGTGTCCTGTATGGCTCCAAAATGTCCTTTCTAGATGTTGTGGGCATCTCAGAAAGTGACCCTTAACACACTCAGCATCCAACGAGCAGCAGGAGGTGCCCTCCCAATCATAAGGGAAATCAAACAGCAGGAGGTCTTTGTACATCCAAGAAACTAAGTGACATAAAACAGAGTGACCAAGATCAACCACGTGATTAAATTCTAGATCCTTCTGGACACAGCAGAAAGAAGGGAGAGGAGCAATTCCAAGGCCACCGAAGGTAAGTTCCAGCTAGATTCTGATGTGTTATATGTGGCCTGGAGCCTGTGTTTTATCCAGAGGATGACAGGGAACCATGGAAAGATGGCATCGTGCAGAAAAGGCATGATGGGATTTGTCTTGGACTGTGGCAGGAAGCTAACAGTGCCTCATGGAGGAACAGCCTCTGAAGGGATGCTAGCCGTGGCTTGTCTTCTCCATTGTAAGTTTCTGGAAAAGAATGAAAGCTATTTCTACCCCTCCTCCTCCAGGAGCAGGGATGGGGCAGCTCACAGGCTTTGCTTACCCACAGCAATAGACAATATCTCTGTGTTCTGAGGCAGAATGGGAGCTGCCAGGACTTTCTGTCTCTTTTAGAAAGCCTGGGTCCAGCCAACCCCACCCTGGGGTTAAGAATTCAGAAGAGGATTAACGTGACTCAGAGAACTTAGGGAGACCTGGAAAGCCAGGGGAGAGAGTGACCTCAAGAGCACCATCATCACTGGCTCAGAAATGATGGGGTTTGAATGTAAAATCTACCCCACAGGCTCCTGTGTTTGAACACTTAGTCCCCAGTGGGTGGCGCTGTTGGGAAGGTTTTAGAACTGTTAGGAAGTGGAGTCTCCATGGAGAAAGGAGATCATAGGAGAGAGGCCTAGAGGTTTTACAGCCTAGCCCACTTCCTGCTTGTGCACTCTTTCCTGGCTTCAGATGCAATGTGAACTCTTGCCGCCATGCTGTCTCTGCCGAGATGGACTGTCTCCCCTCAAGTTGTGAGCCAAAATAAACTGTGCCCACCTTATGTCACTTCTTTCAGACAGTTGGTCACATAAGAAAGGTCACTAACACAGGTGAAGAGAAGACCAGGCTTCCAGGCTTTTAGTGGGACTGGTGGGATATAGTGTTAGGTAAGGAGAGAATTGTATAAGTCCAACCAGCAAACAGTTATAATCCCAAAGCTGAGAATTTCTCCCTTCTAGTAACTTACCCATGGGTGGGTCCCATACTACTAAATCTCTACTGATGTCTCATTTTGGGCCATTGAGCAGTGAGAGCAAAGCCTAGACGATGCAGAAGGAAGATGACCCCTTTGAACAGATAAAAAGAGGCAGCATGACCTGCAGTATGGACTCAGGAGGCCTGCCTAGACAGCCATGCACTGAAAAACGGAGCCCATCCCATGGCTCTCAGTCCTGTTTGTACCCTTGGAAAAGTAAGTGCTGTGGACCTAAAGTTCTAGACTATTCTTTGCAGCCTGGGCTGTCAGAGCCGCTGCAGGACACATTATCACAACATAATTGCAAGAACATGCAGCCACACTCAGAAATGCTCAGACATTCTAGAGGTAATGAGGGGAGGGTTCAGAGACAGTGTGGGAACTGGTATGGAAACCCATGGGTGTCACAAGAACAGCAGCTGTTGTCTACTATCTTATCTTCTGCCCCTCAGCCTCCCCTAATGGGTGGGCGTAGCTGCTTGGCAAGGCTTGGAAGGGTCCAAAACTTGCTGAAGGAAGACCCCAGACTCAGATAGTGTGCAAAGATAAAGAGAGTTTATTCTGCAGAAACAACCAGCATTCGGAGATCAGCAGCAATTCCCCTAAATGGGGACCCCAGACAAAGGTGTGCAGGCCTTATTAGAGAGAACCAGGAGAATGCTCTAGAAGGATTAGGTAATCTAAAATCTCATTGGTGGGTTCTAGGGAGACACAGGTGGTCAGTGGTCATGAACATTTAACCACAGGATGAGATAGGGCTGCCCAGCACAGATGCCCATTCTGAGATATTTGCCCACTTTTGTGGTTATCCCCAGGCTGTTCTTTGGGAGGGGGTTTTATGACCTTGTTGCTGGATTTTTATGGTCTGTTCCTGGTGTCCTATGGCTTTCTTTTCTAAATCAGGCCTGGTCTTTAAACAGAGATAAACAGGGTTTGCATTATCCTTTCAGGCCAATGGCACACAGCCTCCACTTCCTCCTCACCGACCAGCCTAGGAAGCATTGTGTTCTCTGATTCCTTGCTTGCGAACCTTTCTCTTCAGCTTTTCACGATTGTTCCTGCTGCTTCCCCAGAGTGTTCTTCCTTCTCCTTTCCTCAACCAATTCTGCTCCCTCTCATGCTCTCCATGGTGCCCCTGGAACAATTAATTCTTGGTGTGCTTCCCCAGGGTAAACTATCCTGAGAGATAAGATCCCCCAAAAGACTAGTGTTTGGTTTTATACTTGAAACAAGGGTCTGAGGTGCACATTTCACACATCAAAGCAGACCTGGCCTCCAGGTTCTTCCAGCATCCCTCAGTCCTTACCTGACATACCCTGCCCCCAACCCTGAACTTTCCAGCCCAAGGGCTGGGCTGCCTTTCCCCCAGAGGCTCCTCCCTATATAACCCAGACATTTTGATCTCTCTGTCCTCTCCTTCTCTCTCTTCTTTCTCTGCGTGTACCCTTCCTTTTCCCATCCCCTCTCCCCATGGTGACGTCCCTGGCCTCTGTCCTTGGAGCCAGTGAACTAGCCTGAGAGCAGCTTCCCAATAAACCTGCCTTTAATATATTCTAATCTGGCTTTAATTGGCTCATTTCACCGGCACTGAAATAACCTATCAGTTAGTACCCTAGATAGAATGAAAGAGAGGCAGTTTGTGGTCAAGTTCAGCACTTAACATCCCACAAGCATTGAAGTCAGCTTCTGAAAGAGAAGAAAAGGAAAGAAAAGAGAAGAAAGAGTTGTGAGGTCAGCCAGCAAGAAGACCAAAAGCTATGATCACATATGAATTCACATCAGTTAATACTTACTGCCTGTGCCCTGGACCCTATATGCCCTTGGGGATTGGAGGTGAGGTGGCACAAATGGCACAGACTCCAGGAGCAGGTGAGAAATGCCACAAGCTCTTCTGAACACTGTTGCAAGTTCCTTTAATACCCTCCACCTGTGCCCCACGGGCACCAAGAAAAGCATCGCTTCTAAACAACAGTTCCCGATTGGCTGGCATCGTCAGTGTCAGCAATCCTTGATCTCTCAGGCAGTCCTCAATTAGGTCCTCCTGCAGGAGATGCCTTTGTGTCTGAGCCATTCTTCCTACAAATACTAAGGAAATTTATAGGACAGAAAGGGTTGTTGGGGATAGTGAGAGGGTAGCTTGAGTTCTTTTGTCCTTTGTCCTTGACTTCTCAGAATCACGTGATTCTTCCTGGGAAGGGGAGATTATGTTCTACACAAGGGACTTTGAACACTTGACCTGTGCCTTGGGGGATGGTTAATCCTCATTGTCAATTTGCCTGGATTTGAAATCACCTAGGAGATGCATCTCTGAGCCTGTCCGTGAGGCCGTTTTCAAAAAGATTTAACTGAGGAGGGAAAATTTATCTGGAATGTGAGTGGTGTCATGGTACAGTCTGGAATCCCAGACTAAACAAAAACAAACTAACAAAGTAAAAGCAAACTGGGTGCCAGGATTTATCTCCTGCTGCTTCCTGAAGGCAGATCCAGGTCACCTGGTATTCCTGCCTCTGGGCCTTCCCTACAAGAATGACTGGATCCCCTCAAACCATGGACTAAACTAAACCCTTCCTTCCTTAAGACAGGTATGGAGACACATAAACAGGAGAGGTCACTGAGCAATCTACTGGCTTCCTCTGTGCCTGGCCATTCTTGAAGAATTGGTGTCAGGCTGGTCTGGGATACTCTGTGGAGACTTTTCCTGATGGATGATATGAGAACACTATCTTACTTAAGAAATTTCTATCCAGGTGTGTCTGGGTCTTCGATGGTTCCTACAGCAAAGAGAATGTAACCAACTTAACTGCCCGTCAGCTGAGGGTTTGCTGTTCCCATTTTCAGGTCAGGGAGCCGAGGCTTGAAGCTTGAACTTTTCACACGTGATAAAAAAAACCTACTACTTTTAACAAGAATTAAGTCTAAATCTTTGACTTTCTTTATATCTCCGCTCCCCCCCCCCAAAAAAATTTTTTTCCTCTAATCTTCCTGGCAATCAAAACACAATCGCAGCAATGTTCACACCTGCAAAGGCTACCAGCATACAGGCACCGGTAATGAGAGTCACTCAGGGATCCTGTACAGAATCCTGTGGGAGTCCAGAGTGGTGAACAACTAAACAAAGCTTTCCAGGGCATGTGGTATAGGGGCGGGAATCGGACAATTAGTAATAAAGGAGATGGAACGGCTAGTAAATTACTCAGTGGATAAAGGCACTTGCTCCCCAGCCTGATGACCTGAGGTTAATCCCAGGATCCGAAATGGTGGAGAGAACCAATTCCTGCAAGTTGTCCTCTGACTGCCACATGTGTGCCATAGCTGGGTGTGGCCCTGCCCTAACACATGCATACACACCATAAATAAAATTTAATATTAAAAAATTGCCAGGAGAATTGTACTGATCATGAGTGCTGCCCAGAGGGACCAGTGTATGTGGGAGGCACACAGTATTGTTGCCCAACTGAGCAAAATTCTTTTATGCCACTAGTGCCAGGTACTTCTACACACGCACACACATATGCACATACACACACACACACATACGCACACATACACACACATGCACACACATGCACACACATACACACACACACACACACACATACACACACATGCACACTGTTGAAGTGCTGGGAATCAAACCCAGGACCTTAAGCATGTTAGATACTACAGAATAATCTACCAATAAGCCACGACTAAGCCCTCATTTGCACCCTATTTGGAGGGTTGGACAGGGAGTCTGCACTGAGACTGGCTTCTAGGGAAGGGTTTGCCTACACTCAGATTCTTCTGACAGCCACAGCCTCCCTGTACCCACAGCCCAATCTTCAGTTTAGCTAAACTGCAGGATCCCTTTGGGTTTGATACCATCTAATTGGTTGTGGCTAATCCCATATTAACTTCTCCCTCAGAAGCTAGAGGGCCTCTCCCCACCCTCCATCACGTTCAACTCCTACGGAAGCCGCTGTTATCATGTTTATGAGCCACTATAGCCTCAGACGGGCAAATTTGCATATAAATAACCTGCCAGCAAGGGAAGCTGCAAGAGGCACCTGGTAACAACTCTGTTTATTACTCCAGAGAGAAAGCAGAGTACCAGGGGCTCCTGTACTGGGTGGTCCAGTTGGGACAGCTACATTTCCACCCGTTGATTAGCTGAGAAAGGGTGGGTCATTCTCAGTGAAAGGAGATGGAAATCCTCACAGATCCTCACAGATAGGAAACCCTGGCCTTCTGAGTCCTAGACCTAAGATGATCACATCCCACTTGTCACAGGCTAGCCCAGCCTAAATAGTCATACCACCAGCCTGGTGCTACTTGGACTTGGTGCAGGTCAGGAAGGTGGGGTAAAAGGAGATAAATCAGGGTCTCTAGGAACTGTCTATTTCAGAGGTAATGTTACAGTTCTGGCAGGGAGACAACTCCAGAGGAATCCTTGAGATGAAGGCTATGAGATACAGGGCTAGGACCCAGGTAATAGAGCAAGCCCACAGTTTGGGGCTGACTTTTAAAGGTTGGCCAGACCTTGTCCCTTATAGTGAGCAAAGCCATGTCCAATGGACATGTCACAGAATGGAATAGGAACTTTCCCAGAAGACATAAGAAGGGAGGTCTAGAAAGCAGGTAGACCGTGAAGCCTTCTGAACAGTGATAGCCTTAGATAGAACTTGCGAACCAGAACTGGCCTGCTGAGATCAACATTAAAAGTGAATGAGGGCCTGGGTATGGTGTGCACACCTTTAATCCCAGCACTCAGGAGGCAGTGGCAAGTGGATCTCTGTGAGTTCAAGGCCACTCTGGCCTACATAGAGACCTCTAGGACAGCCAGTGCTACATAGTGAGGCTCTGTCTCAAAAAAAAAAAAAAAGCAGGCAAATAACTAAAATTATTTAAAAGGTGAATGAAGGCTTTTTGGGTTGTAGTCTTAGCCTTTAACAGCTAAGCCAGGGGAAGCAGCTTAGTGGGTAACCGAGCATGCTAAAGACCTAGGTTCCATTTCTAGCACCCATGTAGTATCTCATGACCCTCCTTAACTCCAGTCCCAGGGGATCCAGTTCCCTCTTCTGACCTCCGCTAGCACCAGACACGTACATGGTGCACATACATATACACAAGCCAAACACTCAAACACATAAAACAAGAATTAAGAAATCTGTCTTTTTTTGGGGGGGGGATGAAGATTAAATGTGTTGGCACATGCCTATAATCACAGCATCTGGGGCGGTAGAGACAGGAGAATTGGGAATTCAAAGACAGCCTGGGCTATTCTGTGAGCTCAGGATCAGCCTAGGCTACATGAGACCTTGTCTCAACCCAATCGCTGAAATAGTACTGTTAGCTAACAGGTAGTTCCACTGGCCTGCTCCTAAGGGCTTAGCAGATGCTCATGTAATCATTTGCCACCTGATCAGGGGAGACAGGTGTGTACTGTGGATAAAAGGGCCCCCAGCCACCCTAGATCTCTCTCTTTGCCCTCGTCTGTCTGTCTGTCTGTCTGTCTCTCTCTGTCTCTCTGTCTCTGTCTCTCTCTGTCTGTCTCTCTTTCTCTCTCTGCCTTCTCTTATATATCTCTCTCTTGTTTTCCTCTTTCTGTCCGCCTGTCTGCATGTCTGCCTCTATCTCTCCCCCATGTCCCCACTCCTCTCCCTTCCCCCAGTAAACTTCTTACAGCAGATCATATCTGTCACACAGTGTCATTTCCCAAGGTACGCCTTGGCATGTGCCCACCACAAGTACCCTATCCTTTGCTCACATTTCTTAACTTCTCAAGTACATGGGCCAAAAGTTTGCTAAGGAGGCCCAAAAGGGTTCTGCTCATGCAGTGTAACTGAAAGGGCTAAAACTCCCCAGAAGGGGACCCCAGGGAACCCCACTCGAGTCTCAGGATGGCACGCATACAAGGACACACGAGAGACCGACTTGTTGCAGGCACACGAGGCAGTTTAATATCAGAGCTTTGGGTCAGCCCATATTTTCATATCTCACATAGGAGATATGGGGACTGACCCCTTGGCTCAGGGGTCTAGGGTTTATATATGGGCGAGGTGGGGATAGGGGGAACTTTCATGCGGGTGCACACGATTGGTTGTTTTACTTTTTGAACATCAGCAGGCTGTACCGGTCCATGGGGGCAGGGTGTAGTTCCTCTCTTGACCAGTCAGTTTCTGGGATGTTTTAACAGGCCTTTGTCTTGTAGCTCCACCTCCTCTGTAACTAATTAACTGGGCCCAAACTGGCTAACAGGCATTTTTAACTATTTAGGTTAGAGAAAAGGAACCACAGGGCCCTGCTATTTTTATTAGTTTGAGCCTATTTCAAAATTTTCTTTCATTGCCTTTGTTCTCCCACCGTATTCCACCAGCAAGGCTTAATTCTTAGCAGAAACCACACTCTATAGGGGCCAAAGTCAAAAAGTAGCTGGGGCCTCGGAGGCAGGTGAGAAGGACAGGTGAAGAAGACTGGAAACCTATGGGTGGAAGTCTCACCAGGAGGATGGCTGGAGAAGCAGAATTTAAAAGCAAAACCTTTTTAAAGTGAGAACTATAGAAAAGCTCCCCACAATGGTTAGTCGCAAAGACAGACCACTCTTACCGAGAAGGCATTAAAGCAGGTGACAAGTATCGCAGGCTCTGTGGGGAGATTGCGAAGACAGAAGGCAATCTCACCCCCTACACAGCCCAGCAGAAATTCCGCATGTGTTTTCAAAACCAGCAATAACTATCCCTCTGGTAGGAAGACTCCAGTGCAGCACTGGTAGCACAAGCTCAGCCTGACTTTACCAGAAAACTATCTGTGAGCCCACTTTATCTAGAGGGAAAACCCAACCTCATGTTACAGTGAGTTGCAGTTAAACAGTGGGAGCTTGGTACCCTCCCAAAGCTAGCCTCTTAACCTCCACAGGATCTGAGAGACACAGATCCCAGTGCTTTCCTGGTCCTAGGATCCTGAAATAGTTCTGGGGTTTTTATTTTATTTTTTTACACTTATGTGTTTCTTTCAGAGGGGAGGCACATGAAGGGGTCAGAAGACAACTTTCAGGAGTCAGTTCTTCTCTTCTACCATGTGGGTTCTGGGACTCAGATCCTTGGGCTTAGCAGCATGTGCCTTTATTATCGACTGAATCATTTCACCAGCCCAGTCCTCTGTTTTAAGACTAGCAAGAGAGCCAGGCCGTGGTGGTGCACGCCTTTAATCCCAGCACTTGAGAGGCAGAGGCAGGCAGATTTCTGAGTTCAAGACCAGCCTGATCTACAGAGTGAGTTCCAGGACCTCCAGGGCTATGAGGCTTAGGAGATCACTGTAAAGACTGACAAACATTCGTAAATGGCAGAGAGAGGATGGGGAGATGAGCCAATCAGCAAGGAGCTTGTTGCACAAGCACTAGAGCCTGAATTCAAACCCCAGCATCTACATAAAAAAACAGGAGCTCATGCCTACAATTCTGCACTCTGGAGACAGAGACAAAAGACTGTCTAGAGCTCTGAGACCAGAAACAAGTCAGTGAGCCCCATATCCATCTCAATGGACACATCTCAAAAACTAAGGTAGAGAGCCCTGGACAAACAATGCCCAAGGTTTGCTTTTTACCCCAAAATACAAATACACACCCATGTATGAATTCATAAACATGACCAGGAACATATGCACTTCCCCACCACACACACACACACACACACACACACACACACACACACACACACACAATTTAAATACTTAACTAAATGGCAGATAAAAAAATTTAAATAAAAGTGGAGAAAGGATCTCATTCTGTATTTCAACAGGAAGAATTCAGTCATTCTAGAGTGTGTGTGTGTGTGTGTGTGTGTGTGTGTGTGTGTGTGTGTGTGTTTGACTTTGCAGGACTCAAGGGCTGGGGAGTAGCTGTGTTGTCCTGGGAGAAGACTGACCATATCCTCAGACGTGGATTCAAGTCCCATCTCTACCGTGGGCTGCCCTGATGGATAAGTCAGATTCCTTCTCTGGGTTGGTTTCCTCATCTTTGGAATGAAGGTTCTGAGTGTGACCTCACAGGAAAGTGGGACTATGCTTTAGCGTGGCGTGGAATTCAGTAAGCGTTTTCAAAATTCATCTTGAGGTTAGGCAGTATGGTACTGAGAAAGCTTGAGGTTGGCTCATCAAATCCCCAAATGCGAACAGGAGGGGATCCCTTGAGGCAAAGAGGGAAGCCCTCTTTTGTGCAGGTAGCCATATAAATTCGGGGAGTTCATTTGCCTAAGGAGTGTCATGCCAGGGAATAGAAATGGGTTCTGAACACTTGTGAACTGCAGCTCTGAGGTAAGGAAGTACGGGTGCTGGGGCACGATCCTAACTCTGCAGTCTGTGGCTGCCAGAAGCCTTTCCATGAAGTGTCTTGGAAACACAGCCACGAGCAAGCTCGGATGAGACAGATGTATTGCAGGTTTGGATTTAGGGGATAACTCTTCTATTTCTGAGCTCCACATCTCGCTGCTCCCCCAAATCCCCTAGATGATCCCCTGGCATTTGCAGCGAAACCATACTGATGGCTCTCTTGCCATTTGTGCAGGGTAGCAGCAGTGTCAGAACCCTCTTCTTCTCTCCCTGTATCACAGATGACCAGCTCTCCTGACACAGGGAGACATGGCCACAAAAGACCCTGCATAGACAACCACAGTGACCACATCTTATCCTCCAGAACTCTCCAGGTCCCCACCCTCTGCATCTATGGGATACTGTTCCATTGCCATAGCAACTGAATTCCCAGGGAGACCAGCCAATGGGTCCCAGCTTTCATGTGGAGAGTAGCTGTAGGCTTACGTTCTTCGACTTGCAGTGCTCTTCCTAAGGCTCAATGGCTCATCCCCAAGCTAAGACCACTACACTAGAGGTCCCAGAAGGTGTCCTGTGGTGATTGAGGGAAGTTAACTCTTTGGGACCAGTGAAAGGTTGGGAAGAGCTACAGTCTCTGGTAGCTAAGGGTTTCTTTCTCACTTTGCTTTGGTGAGGTCAGGCATAGGCAGAGCTTGGAGTCAGGAGGGTGTCTTAGGGTGTCATTGCAATGAAGAGATACCATGACCAAGGCAACTCTTATAAGGGATAACTTTTAACTGGGGCTTGTTTACACATTCGGAGGTTCAGTTCATTATCATCAAGGTGGGAGCATGGCAGCATCTAGGAAGGCATGGCACTGTAGGAGCTCAGAGTTCTACATTCTTGTTCCAAAGGCAAACAGGAGAAAACTGGCATCCTCGGGCAGCTAGGAAGAAGCTCTCAAAGCCCACCCCCACAGTGACACACTTCTTCCAACAAGGCCACACCTACTCCAACAAGGCCACACCTACTCCAACAAGGCCACACCTACTCCAACAAGGCCACACCTCCTAGTAGTGCCACTCTCTGGGCCAAGCATACTCAAACCACCACAGAGGGGATCCCTGGTTCTCCTCCCACCCCTCTGACCATTTGTGCTTGCTCAAATCATAATCAGATAGTGTGTAGGATTGGCCTTCGAGGCATAGTGAGTGGTGGTGGCGTGGGGTGTGTGAGAAAGTCGGGGCAGGGAGAAGGCAAGCATAGTGACAGCAGGAAGTAGTGGTTTCATCTGGAGGGTGTAGCGGGGTGTGTGCTGAAACAGATGGCAGGATCAGGACTGGGTGGTGGAGTGACAGCCAACAGAGAGAGCTAAAGCCGGGCTAAGCCAGGGCATGGATGAGTGATAGCTCAGGAGAGATTGAGGAGAGAGGCAAAGGATTTGCTGCCCAGGCCAGAGCCTGGTGGGGCAGGGAGCACTTGGATGCTGGAGATAGGGCTGTGGTAGCCTGGGGCAGGGCCAGGAGTGACTTAATGCTTTGGAAGACAGGCCAGGCTGGATTTGTACTTAGGGACAGAGGGCTAGGCTGCTAGCATTTATTTATTCTGCTTCAGTGATGGATGAGGAAGACCATCAGGAGAGGGACAAGCAGAAACCTGCCTCCCGAGGCAGCCCCCAAGCACATTCTGTTTACAACATCCAACCAAATTTCAAAGCAGTCTTTATGAAAGGGAAGGCTGCTCCAGAGAGACTATAATGAATTGGCTGAAATAATAACTAATTAGTTCCACATAGATTCATAAGAACCCACAGAGGGCTTGAGCAGGCTAGCCGTCACCCCCTGCCTTGCTCCACACGGGGACACTGAGCACAACACGAGTGTGTGTCTCAAAGCCAGGACCCTTGACAGCAGCTGCCAGCCATCACCATCATCATCAGAAGGCTAGGGACACTTGAAAAGTATTAGTGTCCCAGGCAGGTGGAGACAGGACCTGAAACTCAGTCCAGGCTCAGAAGCTGCCGCCATAGACACCGTGAATGGCTTCTCTGAGCCCTTCTCAACTGAGCATGGAGTTAAACCTGAACTAACACCTGCTCGGAGGGTGACTGGAGTTCTTTTGTGAGATGCAAATAAGAAAGGACATGAGAAAGATTGTCCTGGGAGTCTGTTTCCAGAGGGGAGGGGTCGGCTCTAGTCTATTTGTGCCCTTACACTTAACAGAATATCTGGTATGGATATTTATTGACTCTGTGTAATGGGGACTGTTCATTCCCTGAGCCACGTATGTGAAGCTGAGTCTAGGAAAGCAGGGGGGTTAAATGAGAGATATTCAGATATGTCTGCCAAGAAGCCAACTTCAAATAAATAAAGGATTGTCTCCTTCCTACTTTCCTTCCTTCCTTCCTTCTTTCCTTCCTTCCTTCTTTCCTTCCTTCCTTCCTTCCTTCCTCCCTTTTCAAGACAAGGTCTCAATTAGCCCAGGTTGGCCTCATTACCTAGCTGAGGATGACCTAGAAGTTCTGATCTCCCTGCTTCCATCTTCCGTGTGCTGAGAGCATTTATGACCCCACTCAGTTTATGGGGTACTGGGAATCGAACCTAGAACTTCATGTACACTGACTCTACCAACTGATCTACATTCTCAGCTTTGGTGTTATTTTTAACCAGCCATTCCTCTGTTGTTCAGGTTGATGCGTGGAGCGTGGCCCCTCTCTTTTGACCCCGTATGTTTCTGTCCCTCCTAAGCTTTCTGATATAGCCAAGGCAGAGACGGAGAGAAACAGGGGGGTCACTTTCAGATTTCCATATGTAATTCAGGCTGGGATCTGGAGGCTCCATGATGTATCAGTCTCTCTGCTCTGCATTCTTATTCCACATTAATTCTAATTTGGGAACAACCAGGAGTTAAGTGGCAGTTGACTAGTTGACATGTTTTGTAGACATGTAATCAAACACTTATTAATTTTGATTTCACAGCTCCCTGTTTGCCTCTTGGGGCCAATCCGTTCCTTATTCAGGTCTGTAAAGCTGGTCTAGAGGCCCTTCCAGAGGTCACAGGATCCAGACACTGGGTTTCTTAGATGACAAAGCAACCAGGGAAGGATGAGTGGTGTTGGGACCGGACACTGCATTCTTCCAGGGAGGGGAGAAGCAGCCTGTGGCTTCAGCACTTTCCCAGGAAACAGGAGACAGGGAGTTCTGTCCCTAGATACAGCTGCCACGTGCTGTGTATGCTCACACACGCTGTGTGATTTGTCCAGCTCTCCAGGTCTTCTCACAATGGATTTGGGAAACAAGGAATGACGGCTGGAGACAAGGGTGGTCACCCAGTTAGAAGATGTGGCTGGACATTTTGGGGGCTCTGGATACCTACAAGTTGGACTGGGTCTACATTTGATCCCTGGAAGGGAGAGAGCTTCTGCCATGTAGACTGAGCCAGCCTCCCCCTGCTGTCCCTGCGCACAGACAAGGGGTGAGTCAGACTCAAGGCCCATCTATCGGCTCCTGCTGGGTATAGACTGAATGCTACCGTTCCTTCCAAACTTAAACATCAAAACTCTACTCCCCAACACGGTGGTACTCGGAGGTAGAGGGTTAAGACAATAATTCAGGCTGGATGAAGACATACCAGTCAAGGTCTGATCTTGTAGAAGTCACATGATTAGAAGAAGGGTAGTCATCCTTTTCTCCATTCCCCACATAGACGTGAGAAACAGTGAGAAGATGGTCGCCTGCAGAAAGACGCCATTTTCAGAACCCAGCCTTGCCACATCTCGATCATGGATTTCAGGCACTAAGACCTCTGGGCGGGGTAAAGTCTATTGTTTAAGTCATATAGATGGTAGTATTTTGTGTCAACTAAGAACCATGTAAGATACTGCCCTTCTCTAGGAGGTCAGTAGAAGTCAGTCCCTATTTCACAGTGGGTATACTGAGCCCTTTGAGTCAAGAAAGAGAAGACACTAACAATTGAAACTGAGTCTGAGATTATTTTGAGCCAGGTATTGCTTGTGAGATTCAGATATATATATCACAAACCCAAACCCAAGATGTAGGTTCTGTCATGACTCCCATTTTGCAGATGGGAAAACTGAGGCACAACCTGCCTCGTAACAAGGTCACGCAGTTGTAAACCAGTGCTGTTTCTGCTTTGGTCAGTCTATCTAGGGTAATTGAGCTGTGTTGGGTACAGGTGCTATGGGAATCAGGCCTTCTCACAGAATCTAATTAAAAAAAAAAAAAAACAAGACAAGCCTCTAAATTTGCTGAGGCAGAGATGCATCTACCTTGCCACCCCTATGTGTTAGTTCCTCTTTGTTGCTGTGACAAAAATATCTGATTAGACATTTAGAGAAGGAAGGGTTGAGTTTAGCTCACTGTGTCACACACAGCATGGTGACATTTGTGGTGCAGAGAGCAGCTTCTGTTTGTGGCAGCTGGAATGTGAGGCATTGTGCTCACATCTCTGGGAATCAAGAAACAGAGACGGTGGGACCCTAAGTGAGGAGGTTGTAACCCTCAAATCGTACCCCCAGAGACCTCCTACAGCAAGGACCTACACCCAAAAGGTTCACAACCTCCCCAAACTGTGCCACCAGCTTGGGACCAAGTGTGTTCTATCACATACACCTACAGAGGACATTTCACACTCAATACAAAAAGCACCTGTCCACCCTGCATGGTGCTTTTCAGAGATATTTGTTGAATTATTAGAGACAGTGTAGTGTGTTACTATTCCTACACTTGATCTCAGCCAAAAGACCGAGAAGCGATAGTGTGTTACTATTTCAACAAATTAAGTAGCTTATAACTACAGTTTATCAGCTTAGAGTTCTGGGAGTTGGGAGTTCAACTGAGCTCTCAAGTTGTAGACAGGGCTGCTTTTCTCCCAGAAGCTGGGCAGAGTTTCCTTGCCCTCACCTTCTCCCGTCTCTACCTTGCCTGCTTTCCTTGGGTCCTGGCTTCTTCCCATATCTTTACATCTAACAAGCTGCACAGCATATTCATGTGTCTATAACTTGAGACCTGACTCTCTAGACCCACCCTTTTCTGCTAAGGACCCTTTGGTTCTGTTAGGCCAATCTGAGTCATCAAAGTGCCCTGCTCACCACACAACTTAGTAACCTTAACTCCACATGCATCGTTAACTCCCCCTTGTGGAGAGGGACTTTATTCCTCTTGGGACAAAATAGTAGGACTGTGAATTCCCACCGGTGCCCAAGTTATTTGGCATGACTCTGCTTTTCTGAATATTGCAACAAGCCTGAAGTACCAGTGACTTCTACATCATGCCCATCTGCCCTAGTCAGCTCCACACCATCAGCAAGCTGACGGTTACCAATGGTTACCAAGTGATTACCAAATCCTATTTCTGCTAACAAATCCTAAACTGCTTTTCTGAGTCCACACATTTGGCTGCAATGACTAGCCTGCCTCCAGTCCCCACTGCAGGCTTCCTTCTCCTTGAACAGCAGGCTCCTCACTAGCTGGCCCTTCTCTTCTCCAACAGTCTCCTCTTGCACTCAGAACCCCTGTTCACTGGCCTCTCGTGTGGCCTAGAACTCACCTCATTCCTTCCTTGAAGCCTTTGCTTTTGAATTTCTGTTTCCTGACCCCTCCAGGATACCCAGGGCTGATTTCCCTTCTGTATTCAAGCCTTAGTTAAATGCCACCACCTTAAATGCCCTCTCTGAGCCTCCATCCCAGCCTCCATGACCGCCATCTTCATTCCATAAGTCTCGTGTTTTATGTCTGGGTGCCTAAGGACCTGGAGGAGCTGGGGCTCTGACAATGCTGCCATTTTGTTAATGGTAAGCCAATCCTGTCATTCTTCAAACCAATCGAGTGTAAACACATAGTCAATTTGTTTACTCTGACACTGTCTGGAGTTGGCATGAGACGCCTTTACAGCTTGGATAGAAAGGTGTCCTGGCACTTAAGAGCCAAGAAATACCACCAAGTCACCGCACAACAAACTTCACACAAGAGATTTACTGAAAACAGCCTAGAACTTGGCAGAATATAGGGTCTATATAGGGTCTATATAGGGTTTCTTGGGGTGGGAGGCAGGGATTGAAGGGATTATGGGACTTGATCTTAGGGCTAACTCAGGGATTGGTGGGATTTTTTTTTTCCTGTAGGGCAGAGCCAGGCCACTCTCAGGCCTTGAGCTGGGAACTGCTGTTACAGCCCTTTGGCAAGTCTGGAAGTAGAGCCTGGCCACTGGAGCTTCTGGGGGGGGGGGGGGCGCACTAGCCATTTGTATGCCTTGAGGGTTTGCAAAGTTTACCAAGGGAGTATCTTCTGTTCCCTGCCACCTGAGTTGTCAAGACTCATACTGTCAAACTGCCTTCACCCCAGATGCCAGGAGAACCCATTCACAGAATGCCCTCTTCTCATTCCTGGAAGAGGCTGGGGTAAGAAGAGTTGAAAATTTCAGCTCTCTAATCCTGCCTTGGTCTTTCCCAGCTTCCAGACCCTATCCTGAGGATCCTGAGGATAGTCTCTCTCTCTCTCTCTCTCTTTCTCTCTCTCTCTCTCTTTCTCTCTCTCTCTCTCTTATGACTTAGGAGACCCCTTACTTCTCTCCCTTATGACTTAGGAGACTCCAAGAGTTTTATGACCAATGTTTCTTCAAGCCCCAATCCCTAAGCATACGGGAGCAGGGAATACCTGGAGAGACACCAGCATCTTTCAAGGAGGATATTTTCTAGACCAGCACCATCCTGTGCATAGGAATGGCGTGGGTAGAAAACAATCAGAGTTGCTCCCGTCTCCTCTGAATCCCATTCACAGAGGAACCATATACATCTATCTCTCTGTACTCCCCAAGATGACTCTGAGTCTGGTGAGAAATCCTTGCTATTCTGAGAGATTAGGTGCTTGGTCCCAGGAACTCACATGCCTTGGGCTTGGTCAATTCTTGATGAGAATTGCTCTTCCTCCTCCTCCTCCCCCAAACAAGCAGACCTCCCATTTCCCCAAGGGCTGGAGAGGTTGGAACAAGCTTCTAGGAATGAGGTGATCACAGACTTGGCCCTTGTTGGATTTCCTCTTTGAATTTCCTAAGCCGGCAGCTTCTGAATGGAATACACTCGGTGTGGTCCTTATTTTTCTATGCACTGAGGAAAGGCTACTACGTAAGGCGTGTGTGGATCCCACACACCCGTTTGCAACTTAACAAACTTCTTTCATCAAGTGCTGATTTTCCTTTTCAATTAGGAAGCAGACGTTGTGTGCTCCAGAACCACACACATACACACGGAAACATCTACAGAGCCAGCAGTGTCAAATTCTAGGCTTTTGTAAGCCAATGATCAGAATATATCTTTGAGCCAAGAGTTCAGGGACATGTTTCCCAAATATCTCCATTAAGCATCTACTGAAAATGGGAGACTAGGAAGAGTTCGCACATGCTGGGAAGAGACCTACTAAAGAGACTTTCCAAACATTGCTGTCTGTAGGGCCATACCTCCAGCCCCAGCTTGGATTCTGTTTTGGAAAAAGGGCCCTGAGTTAAGAATAAAGACACAACATGGAACACTGAGACAAGGTATCGGTTGCCCAAGATGGCCAGGTTATTGGTTTCTAGTCCTCTCTGCTGGTCAGGACCTCCTAGAGCTTTCTGAGATGGCCCTTCATTCTCCATGGTAGAAGCCATCTCAGGTACACAGGGCACTTACTAAGAGATGGAATTATTCCATATGTGTTAAAAAGCCCTTCTGGGTACCCAACCCAAACTGCTTCCTAAAAACCTGTTCTTTCTGTCCTACGTGGGCTCGGGTATATGCAGTGATGTGTTCTTTGTGTGTGTGCATATTATGGACATCCCATATAGGAGGATGCACCTAGTCAAAGAGCAGGATCTTGGAAGATTCTCCTAGGTTGTATTGAACCTCAGTGTTACACTATTGCCCAACAAGTCATGGGGTGAAGCCAGGGGCGTGTTTCTTTCCTCATCAGCAAGAAAGTCACCTGAGCAGTCGGATGGCCTTCAGATCAACAGGTGTGATCATCTACCCAGGGCTCGAGTTACGAAGTACGCCAGTTCCACCTGTGAGATCTGTAGTTCCAGTCTCAGCTCATCTAGAAGACGAAGGCTTTCTCACCTCCCGTCTCCACTACAGACTACCTCTGACCTCAGCCCCGTCCGTAGCTCTTCAAACACTTTCTTTCCACTCAGGCATCAGGGATCTTTCTTGGAAGCCAGGCTGACAGGTCCATCCAAGCCGTGTGGACGCACTCCTTCTCTCTTGCCCTTTTGGGACCACTCCTAGGAAGAAGCAGATTCATTGGGGGAGATGAGCAGCCTGTACCCACAAGCTAATCACAGAACTGTCTAAGGGCATTACAAACTGATCTTTCCTAATGATAACCAAGCCGACAGCACCCCTCCCTGCAGTACCTGTAGGTAAGAGTGTGAGAAAGAAGACCCCTGTGTCCCTCTGCCTTCCCTTGTTCTGTCTTTGGACAGAGATGCTCAGGCTCAGGGAACAAGCAAAGAGCAGGCTAAAGGATAAAAAAAAAAAAGGCTGTGTGGTCCCCTCAGGGCTCTCCCTCTCCTGCCAGCTTCATCTAAGTTCCATTAACCTCACTCTGCGTGGGCTGACATAATGGGCTGGGAAGCACCAGTCACCTTCTTGTCTGTAGAGAGGAAGAGGTTGCCACTTGTTGCTAACCTCAGAGTAGGCACAGGGTGCTAGACGGAAGGACAGATCCTGGCGTGTGGCCTGACTCCTCAATGCCTGCTGGGCAAGAGAGCTGCTACCCTGCGGTGATGTGACAGGCAGCTGAAATGAGTGGAGGTCAGGAAGGAGAATGTCTCATGTTCAATTTCCCCTCCACTGCTCACTCCATCTCCTCCTCAGCAGCTAGGAAGACTCAGTCATGTGCACTTTCCCCTGTGCAGTGGAAGGGCCTGTGAATGATAATTATTCTTGTTTGATTAACTCTGTGACTGTCGTGTATGTCTCCTAACTTGTGCAATATGCTTGTGAGACAGACGAGGCTCACAGTGAAGATTCCGGAGCTACATGAGAGAGATGCCACATATCACACGCTTGGAATGCCAAGACCAAACATAGACAGTGCATTTAGGACCCCACCTTGTTTGCAGGTTCATCTTTCTTGTCATCTATCATGCCACCCATCATTGTAGGAGTAGGAGTAGACTCTGTCTTATTTACTAAAGCAGGAATGCTGGCTGTGGACTGGAGCCGGTAGCTGAACCCCAGCCTTACTGCAGTTGAGATCCCAGTTGGACTTGAATGGGCACCTGGCTCAAGGGCATCCAATTTGAAAGCTGACCACAGGCTGATGGAGCACCAGGTGCAGAAAGCAATAGCTCAGTAACAATTAGCTTGACCCGCCAGCTCTCTCTTCATGAAAAATGGAAAGGAAGCAATTCTCAGGGAGGGAGAAAACCAACCAGACAGCAGACACATGAAAGCAGGTGACTCCTGCTGGTGAAGACGGGAGAGGGAAAAGACGCCAGCTCCAGTACTGAGGGACCTTAAAATATGACCCAAGATTTGTACTGGACATCCAACCCTGCTCAGTCTTCCGTTCCAAGCACCAAAAGTCCTCAGCGCCAAAGCACCTGTCCTGGGGTGATGTTATCAATGTAGAGAGTCTGCATGTTCCAAAGGCAGTGGATATACTAGGTGTCTTTGAAGTGAGAATTTTGGCTTCTTAAAAAAGCCAGTCATATTATGTGAACATGTTTTTGTTTTAATCCCAGGTGTGGGACAAGAGGCTGCTTCACAGCAGGTGGTTGTGATTCGCCCCATGCACTAGCAGGGTCGTGATTTTGCCAGCAACACATCGTTTAATTCTGGGGGCTCTGGAGAGGGGATAGACGGGAGAGCACGGAAGGGGCCTGTGGAGGCTGCGGCTCCCTCTGCCGCTCCCGGCTAATATTGTTGCAGTTTGTCAAATGTTTGGGAACAAAGAGACTAGAAGAAGAAGTTGGAGATATTCTGAAGACGAAGACAAACTTGCCCCCAAGAAACCATACACACATATACATACACATATATACATACGCATATATACATCATATACGGATACCCCTAATCAGCAGGAAGTAGCCTAAAGAAATATATGCCCCCCTTGTCCTCTGATCTTCTTTCTCTCCTACCTTGTGTTGAGACGTTGAATGGGATTGGAGTGGAATGAAGGTTGGAAGGGTGGTAGATATAAGAATACAATGAAACAGTTATGTATATGTGTATGTGTGTGTGTATGTATGTGTGTATGTGTATATGTATATATGTATATGTATACACACATATACATACACACACACACACACATATATATATATATGTACACACACACACATATACACACATGTATATGCCAACATGTCTGAGTTAAGATTTCTATTGCTGTGAAGAGACACCATGACCATTGCATCTTGAATAAAGCAAAACACTTCATTGGGGTTGGCTTCCAGTTTCAGAGGTTCAGTCCATTACCATCCTAGTGGGAAACAGGGCAGCACATGCTGGAGAAGGAGCTGAGAGAAGGAGCTCCATCTGGATCAGCAGGGAGGGAACTGGCTTGAGGTTCTGAGACCTCAAACCCACCTACATAGTGACACACTTCTTCCAACAAGGCCACACCTGTTACAACAAGGCCAAACCTCCTGATAGTCCCACTCCCCATGGGTCAAACATTCAAACAGGAGACTATGGGGGCCATTCCTATTCAAACCACACTACAATTGGTAGAGTGTTTGCCTAGCAATGCTTTAAGTCCTGGGTTCAGTCTCTAGCATTGCGTAAGACCAGGCATGGTGGCACATGCCTTTAATCCCAGTATTTGAGACATGAAGGCAGGAGAATTAGACGTTCAATGTCACACCTAGAGAGAGGCCACCTGGGATTTTAAAGACTTATTTTACTTTTAATTATGTGTATGTGTCTGTATCTTTGTGGGGGTGTATTCACACAAATAACAATACCCAGGGAGTCCAGAAGAGGGCGTTGGATGCTCTGGAGTAGGAGTTACAGGCAACTGTAAGCTCCGTGTCAGGAATTGAACTTGGATCCTCTGGATGCACTCTGTAAGAGTATGTACTTTTAACTACTAAGCCATCACAAGTGCAATGTAGTCAGCCTGTGGGTCCCTGGATCTCTCCTGAAGCACTGGGTAAGAATCTTCAGGGTTAATGGGACCCGATGCCCTCTTCTGGTGTGTCTGAAGACAGCTGCAGTGTATCATATACATAAAATAAATAAATAAATCTTTGTTTTAAAAAATCTCCAGGGTTGTCTAGGAAATGCTTTTAGCAGACTCCCAGGGTGAGTCTCACCAAAAATTTGGGATTATTTAGCCTCACCTTCCTTAATCCATCCACTGGAATCAGCTGAGTTGAATGTACAACATCGAGTTTCTTAAAAACAAGGAATATGACTGTTGTGGGGCCAGCCAGGCAGAAGATGTACCTACCCATCTTCTACCTCCTCTACCTCTGGCCTCAGGCAGGATGTTCTCACAACTGGAGCAGCTTTCTTCAGCATGGCTGTCACCTGGATGCTGTACCTGTGGGAACACTCTCTGAGGCGGTAGAGAAGAGGAAAGTCTCTGTTCAACGGAAGAAACCCACGGCTCTTCCCAAACACTCATTTCCCCTCTGCCCATGGGATCGGAGATTTTATCTGGACAAATAGCAGTCTCTCTTTTCAGCTAAATGTGGCCATATAGCTAGAAATAACACAAAATAAAAAGCACTTGATCATTTTTAAAACGTAAGGAAGAGTTTGAAGAGATGGCTCAGCAATCAATGCTTAGTAACACAGAGGACCTACATTTGGTTCCCAGTACCCATATGGTGGTTTACAACCATTCGTAACTGTAGTTCCAGGAGTTGGATGCCCTCTTCTGACCTCTTGGGCACCAGGCACACGTGTGATACACAGACACACACATATAGGCAAAGCATCCACACATAAAAGTGAAATAAAACATTTTAAAAGGAAAGAGAGAAGGAGAAAATAGAAGGGATAGAAGGAAAGAAGAAGGGAGGGAGGAGAGAGGAAGGAAGGAAAGAGGAAGGGAGGCAGGGATGTAGGAAGGGAGGAAGGGAAGAAGAAAAGAAGGAGGAGGGAAGAAGGAAAGAAGGGCAGAGGGAGGAAGAAAGGAAAGAGGAAAGAGGGAGGGAGAAAAGAGAAAGGGAGGAAAGAGAAAGAAAGGAGGGAGGAAGGAAAGGAGGAAGGAAGGAAAGAAGGGAGGAAAGAAGGGAGGAAAGAAGAAAGGAGGGTGAGGAAGGGAGAAAAGGAAAAGGGAAGGAAGAAGAGAAGGAGGGAGGAAGAAAGGAAGAAGAAAAGGAGGGAGGAAGAAAGGAAAAAGGGGGAAGAAGGAAGGAAGAGAGGAAGAAAGGAAAAGAGGGAAGTAAAAAATATTCCCAGCTTCCCTTTCAGCTAGAGCCATGTGACTACCCTAAGATGCACAAGTTATAGGCAGAGCTTATGGGAAAGACACGTGCCCTGTCTGCATTGCCCTCTTCCCTTCCTACTGGTTGGAATACACACTCTTGTGCCAGCCACATGGGGTGCAAGAACAGAGCAACTGCCCACGTGTGCCAGGTGAAAAGAAGGAAGACGAGGCCTGGATTTCCAAGCCTTAGAGCTCAGCCTGGTAGCAGGAGAGGGAGATGCAACACTTATTCTGTAAAGAGCATTGTTTTGGAGTCTATCATAGTGACTCTGTACTTGAACTTGTATCTTCACGTCAGGGTCTTGGTCTCAGGAGTGCGCTGACCATGGCCACTTACTTTCTAGCAAAGTCAGCTCCCTAGAAAGTTCTGCAATTCCTCCCAGGCATCAGAGCAGAGCCTGGGTCTTTGTCCCTACGAGGGACACCGGCAGCAGGGGCCACCACGCATATTCAGTGGTGCCTCACATGGACTCAACTGATACTCAGAGGGGATTTTTTTAAAATCCTTTCCTTTACTCAATAAAATTATTTTCAGTGATGGTAGTGAAATAAAACACATGACAGTAATAGCCAGGAAAGAAACAGTGAGAAACCTTCTTATTGAGCCTCATCTATATAATCATTCCAATAAAAGAATTCTTAAAAGTAATATTTAGGTAAATAATTGTCTAGCAATTAATAAGTGAATTTTAATAAAACCCAAATATTTGCAAATGGCTCGCTTTCTGCAAATATTGAATTGTGCCAATGACATCGTATTTTATCTTATTTTTGGATTCATTCTTTAGCTCTCAACAATCAGCAGTTAATACTTTTAAAAAAATAATGAATTTTAATTTAAAAGAGATTACAAAGATAATATAAAGAAATAATGAAAGTATTACTTTAAAGACATCAAAGTTAAGCGAACTATTTTACATATGAACTAAAGACACCTGCATTTAATAAAATTATACTTCATGGTTTATACTTTTATTGTTTTTCTTTTTTTTTTCTTTTTTTATATTGTTTCTCAAATACAGGAAAGAATTCAAGTGGTCCCATACAACGATAGAATCACACTTCTTTATTTATTTATCTTTATTGTTTTTTTCTGAGGCCTTGAATGCTAAGCAAACTCTATACCACTGAGATGTATGCCCAGCCCTTGACGGTTTTCATTTTTGGTTTTGATATTTGTGGGTTATTTTATTACACTTCACTGTGACACCTAGGCTGGCCTGAAATGTGTTCCATAGGCCAAGTTGCCTGTCTCAAAATCCCCCTGCCTCAACCTCCCCACCCCAACCCCATGCTGGGATTCCAGGTGCATGCCACCACACCCAGCTGCCTGCTGGTTCTTCTGTACAGATGTTCCATGCCATCCGTGAACATCTGTTCATCTGGTATATGAATATGTAGCATCAGTAATGAAGACACAATGGGCACAAGGTGCTCCATTCCTGGAAATTGGTGACTGATAACACCCACCATTGTCCCCCACCGCTGTGAGGTAGTTCAAGAAATATCAGGCACCGGATGAACAACTGGAAATCCCCAGTGTTAACTTCCACGTGCCTTCAATGTTAATTAACCAGTACGTGATTAAAATCTACTGAGTTGAAGCTTCTAAAAATGTTAACACTAAACTGTGACCACAATAGTTATTTGGGGCTTGGGATGACAAAAGGTTCTTGGGGAAGGAGGATTTCATCACTGACATGGACGGAACTTCCAGTGGTCACAAACTACAGGTGAACTCTAAGATGGTGTCTTCCTGGTCCTTTCTCAGCCCTCAGTGGGCCTCTTGCCTCTTGCTCCTGTATCCCCACACCTCATGTGGAGGCCTAAGCTCAGCTGCTCATCTTCCTGAGGAAACTAGAGCCCAGAGCTTGTTCCGTGCGCTTTACTTCCCATCTCTGTGTAGCAGGTGAGGGTTTGTTCTTATCTTCCAGAAGGAAAGAACTCAGCTGAGAGACGTCGCTTAAGCAGAAGTTAAGCTAACAAAGCAAAGCCAAAGGAGAGTAGACCCTAGAGAGCTTGGAGCTGGATGACCTAACTCTCAGGGAAGGAGATGTCAGCCCACTGTGCTCTCCACTGTAGATTTTTTTTAAAAAAAGAGTTTTATGAATATTTATGAGATGGCTGGTGGCATATTCATGCAGATAAGGTGACCCCTTTTCCCCTCCCAAATCACAGTAGACCAGATCTCCCTTTTAGGGTATTTCTTCCTATGATCCTCTGAAGAGCCTACAAAGCAGGTGAGGGAGACTAAAATCACAATGCAAATGATATTGTAATGAGCCCAGGTCTTCTGAGGATGCAGATCCTTCATTAGCACAAAGGCATGGTGACTGGGAAAGTACTCCGTCACCAAAGTTCCTGATGTGATGAGAAGAAGCTCACAACATCTCCAAGGATGTTAAATGTGTAGCTGGTGTTGGCCCAAAATGTGCCATGTAGCCTCAGCTACTAAGCAGTTGGGAAAAAAATGAAAAGAAAAACATGGCAGGTTAGCTGGGCGGTGGTGGCGCACGCCTTTAATCCCAGCACTTGGGAGGCAGAGGCAGGCGGATTTCTGAGTTCGAGGCCAGCCTGGTCTACAGAGTGAGTGCCAGGACAGCCAAGGCTACACAGAGAAATCCTGTCTCGAAAAAAAAACAAAAAACAAAAAACAAAACAAACAAACAAACAAACAAAAAACATGGCAGGACGCAACTCAGCAGCTCCTCTCATTAACACCGATTCCCTTCATAAAGGTTGCCTGCTTGCCTCTTCTGCCCCCTACATGCCTTGACCATGCTGATCCCTTGGGCTCAGAAGCAGAGCACTCCTGAATCCACAAGAGCAGGTAGTCCAATGAGGTGATGACTCTGTGAATCTGCCTTCTCGGGAACCCTGGTGTGAACTCTGAAAATTGTGTGGGCCCTGCCTGTCAGCCACAGGCTCCTATGCACAGGCCTGGCAGCCACAGGTTCCTATGCAGACACAGGCCTGGCAGCCAAGGGCCTCTGTGCAGCCACAGGCTTCTCTGTAGACACAGGCCACTATGTAGCTATGGGCTTCTATGGAGCCTCCTTCTCCAGGGAGTTATGACCACAGAAGAATCCATTCCACATAAATTCCAGATCATAACACACCTTTGAGGAGGTTTCCTAAAGACTGCAGCCATAGGTCTGAGCATCCACGTTCTACGCTAAGAGAGTTTGTAAGGGATGAGGGAATCAGACCTTTTCTCATTGACACCAACAGAGGAAGCTTCATCTTATCCAGTAACAAAGATTACAGAGGGCTGATCTGTGCTCAGCAACACTCTAGGCTTTGAGAAGATAGTGAGAGACAAATCCACTCATTGATAAGGTTCAACTCCAATGGAAAAGGCAGGGAGCCAAAGAACAAACACGTATGGAAAGTATTGAAAACTGCGTCCTGCCCCTGAGCTCAGGTGCTCAGTTGCCAGGAGCTATGAGCAACATGGTGTGTCTGTGGGCCCTGGGGCCTGGTTACCTCCAAGTTCAGAAGTGAATCTGTGGGGAGACAAGCAAAGCAAAGAGACGATGGCCATTTTCTTCAGAGAGGTGGCCAGGCATGAGAGAAGAGGGCGTGCATAAGTCATTCACACTGGGAGGAGAGAAACAAATGGCAATTAGTATGAAGCAAACTGGCCATCTGTCAGGCTGGATGCAAGGGACAGCTGCATTTGGGGGAGGAATGGGGCTCAGTGGTCCCTACGGTGATTCTCCATACAAGAGCAGCCTGAATGTCACAGGCTTTCCATTCAGCCATAATACGTTGCTGGGAGTGGGGGTGCTGTGGTGGGTGGGGGAGTGGGGGGGAGTCACTTCTCTCAGGTGTCCCTAAGGCTCTCCAGGTGAATCTCAGGCAAGCATAGGCTCACTCTCAGCTGCCTTTCAATTCCCACCAGTCACCTTAAGCCCGAGTTCCATTCTACCAGCAATGTCACCACTAGTGCACCTGTGACCAATCACTGGGCAGAAATACTGCCACCACTGGGGCAACTGCCCCTTAGCACAGCCAGCCATCTGAATCCTCAGGCTCTTCACGCACAGAGACAACCAATAGCTGAGAGCACGAATTCACCAAGCTGGCGTGATGGCACAGGCCTCTAGTTGCAACAGGTGTGAGGCTGAGAACAGAAAATACAGCAAGTTCCATCCTAGCCTTGTCAGAGTAATACCCTATTCAAAGAGCATGCGCGAGCACACACACACACACACACACACACACACACACACACACACACTCATGATAAATATTTCATCTGTACTGAACATGTACAAACATCTTTTTTTCCCTCTAAATGGCAGAACAAAATAACTATTGACATAGTGTTCGTGTTGTAAAAGGTGTTATGAGCATTGCAAGGTGATTTAAATTATAGCAACATGTACACAGGCTACATGCAAATACTGTGCCATTTTATATAAGGGACTCGAGGATCTACAGACCTGGGTACCCAGGAGGTAACCATGAAGGGTCCCGTGGCAGGACTGCAGTGCCTCTCTTACAAAGTCAGACAGGAGATGCTCACATCACAGAAAGCAACTCAAGATTGGTACCAAACAATCTTACCCAGTTAATCAGCAAAGCCTCCACACTAGTCTTGACTTGCCAAGCTAGGGTCACCTACTCCATAGACTTGTCACACATAGGTATCCTCAAAGATTCCCTGCCCCAGTGGCCCTGCAAAGCATTCATGGTCCAGGATGGGTCACATTGTTCCAGTGACTCATTTCCCCTGAGACCAGCTTCCATCCAAACACAACTGCCAACTCTGCCTGCAGAGATCTCTGAAGCTCTGATTCTGTGACTACAAAGGGAGTGTCCTCTTACCCATTACAAGGGTGCCACGCAGAAAAGACTTCTTAGCAGCCATTTTCAATATTACAGTTCATGGACACAAGGGGGTTTCTTCATCCCAGGCTAAATACAGGTCACCATAGGGCTGGGAGAGGAAGGTGTAAAGTCTAAGCAGTCCCTGTGATAGTCGGACCAGTGAGTGGTCTCTCTTACTGTTCCTTTGTCACTCGGTGAGTGCACTGCCATTGTCCCATGAGATCTGCTTTCCACACCATGCATCACATGTGTGTATTCCTGCCAGACAGCAGGGAAGGTAAGTATGTCTTTCTATTCCAAGGCAATCCTAGGTGACTCCATGCATACACACAGGGAGAGGTGTTATCCAACAATTCCAATAGTCACAGATGCCCTGACCCCATCAGGAAGGCCTGAGGTCTTCCATGTGTGCATGTGTGTCTGTCTGTCTGTCTGTCTTTCCCCCATTTTTCACTTATAACCATACTGAAGTGAGGAAGAGAAAGAACTTAACCAGGTGTTGAGTACACCCTGAAGATAGTATTTGGCTATATACATTGGGTGTGGAGGTGGGATGGGCTATGTGTGCATTAAAACAAAGAAATTTATTTTTGTTGATGATGTTGAGTGGGGTGGTAAAGAAATGCAAACAAATACAGAATCCTCCATCTTAGATTTGTTTCTTATAGAGGAATGAACTACAGAGTTCTCACTGACAAGAAAAGATGTATTTGTAAGGTCTCTACTGCTGTGATAAAACATTGACCAAAAGCAACCTGGGGAGGAAAGGATTATATATCCTGGTCACAGTCCCTCCAGGAAAGCCAAGGCAAGAACTGAAGGCAGACACCTGGAGACAGGAACGGAAGCAGAAGCCACAGAGGGATGCTGCTTGCTGGCTTGCTCATCCTGGCTTGCTCAGTTTACTTTCTAATACCACTGAGGACCACCTGCCCAGGGATGGCATCTTGTACATTGAGTTGAGCCTTTTCTGTATCAATTGTTAATGAAAAAAAGATCCTACAGTCAAGCCTACAGGCAATCTGATGGAGACATTTTCTCATGAAAGATTCCTCTTCCCAGATAACTTTAACTTCTGTCGAGATGACGATAAAGGGACAAAGGAAGTGTGAATTCAAAATGGGTGAGGGCGAAAAGAGTCCTGGAGGCATGTGCTTCAGTTTGATGTGAATTTATGTTTCCTGAAGAGTGTGTGCATACGAATGCTTGCCAAAGTGTGTAAACCTACTCACATGCCTTTGTATACAGTTATGTGCATATGGGCACAAATACTTGTACGTGTGTACATGTATTTCCAATCTCCACTCACTAATAGAACCAAAAACTCAGACACCCCACACAATGAACACAGCAGTATACAGGTTCTGGTCTCTATTAAAAGGAGCCAGAACTTCTTAAAGAAGTAGCTGATTCCAGGACTTGGGCAATATTGAAATAAAATAAGTCTACCCCTTCTTACTATGTGTAAAACAGGGACATGCTTCTCTGAAAGAAGACACTTGTCACACAGTGGAGGAGCCATGTTGAAAGGACACCACTTGCCAATGCTGGGTAATTTGAACAACAAAACAATTAATTAATTATAAACGTTAATTCCTAAAAATTTAGAAATTCATGAGACCTTATCAGTAATATATCCATAACAAATAGATGGCTGATGATGATAGCAGGCAGATAGATAGATAGATAGATAGACACATGCATAGATGGATAATTGATAGGTAGATGGGTAGATAGATATATAGATGGATGGATAGATAATCTTTGTTTTTATTTTTGTTGATGTGATAAAATACAGTAACAAAAAGCAATTTAAGGAGGGAAAAGTTATTTTAGCTTACAGTTTTGGTTTATAGGCTATTATAGTGGTAAAGTTAAAGCAAGAACTTAAAATAGCTGCTGATGTCACATCCACAGTCAGGAACAGGGAGAAATAAATGCTTGCTAGCATGCTTGCCTGCCTGCCTGCTTGCTTGCCTGCCTGCTTACTTACTTGTGTTCAGTTGGCCTAGACTCCAAGCCCAGGGAATGGTACCACCCACAGAGGACTAGGTCTTCCTACATCAAAATAAGGCAACCAAAACAATTTTCTACAGATATACACACAGGCTGAGCAAATCTAGATAATTCCTCAACTGAGATTCTCTCACCAGATGATTCTAGGTTGTGTCAAGTTAACAATGAAAGCTGACCATCACAATGATGGACAGACAGACAGACAGACAGACAGACATTCTTTCTTATTGTAGAATAACAAGGGCTAAGTAGTCAATATGGACTGGCCAATGTAGAGTTTGTGTGGGAACTAGAGTTGGGAGATTAGTATTTTTGCAACCATCATGACTGGAATGGTCATGAGTCACTAATGGACATTAACTCAGGAGAGTCTGGGATGGGAGATGTTTGATGGTATCTTCCTGCTGACAGCTTAGAAAGGTGGAAACGGTAATAAACTGCAGAGAAAGCCACAGAGGGCTAGGTCTTCCTAGCTTAATCAGATAACAGGGAGGAACAAATAGATGGCTGTTACTGCCTCCAGATGTGATAGCCCAAGAACTCAGCACCGCCTGGGTCATACTGTCACTAAGAATACCAAGGATAAATCACGGAGAACCCTCAAACCCAGACAAAAGAGGAAACTTGCCGATAAAAACTGGGGACTGTGCAACCACCAACCTCCTCCTTTCCGGTAAAACCAGGAAGTGAGGGAAACAAGCTAGAAACCTTCAGGGAAAGGCCAGCGGTTTTATAGAGACGAGGGGGTAAAACACCTCAGAGTGAAGTTCGTCCAAAAGACATTTGAAAAGGCAAGAGGATGCTTATGTCTGACCATCGGGAGAAAAGCAGGCAGAATTACAGAACCGAGATCCAAATGGCCAGGACAGCGAGAAAAGCTGGCGGCCTGTAGGAACCTGTAGAACGAAGCGTGGCATGTACCATCAGAATCGGAGATGTCAGTGGTGTGAGCCTCAAGGTTCACAGGGTGTTAAACCCTCCCCACATCCACTAGATCGTCAACAAAACCTTTATTAAACTCCACACAGCTCAGTTGCCATGCTGAGGACTATCTATTACTATGGAGCGTCTGAACCTGAAGGAGATAAAGGAACTGTGCCCTACAGATGAAGATTGCCTTCACAGATGACTCTGTGATTGCTCAACTGGGTGAGTATGGAGTCATCTGCCCAGAAGATTGACTCACAAGCTCTGGAGTATTGGAAAATGCTTCAAGGACTGAGTAACTTCCTGTGAGCCTCCCAGCGACCTTCTCCATAAGGGGAAATAAAGGAAAAAGGGAAACCATTTTGTAGAAGGCTGGCAACAGGGAGGTTCATATTGCCTGACTGGTTAGAAAATGAGCCAAGATATCTAACAGGGGAATTTTGTAAACTGTTCAGTTAATAACAGTGAGTGCCGGCATTGTATTCTTCAAAATGATTAATATTGCACAAGATAAAAAAGGGCTAGTGGGGATCTTTCAGATTAAAGGAGCCATGGGAAACAAATACAGTACCTGTCCCTAGACTGGATATGTCTGCAGAAAAAAAAACAAAAAAACAAAAAAAAACACTACGGAGAGCATTGTTATCAGACCAGGCAAAAACCAAAACAAACCTGCGTCGTGGATCACAGGTTAGCCAAAAGTAGGATATCAATATAAATCTATAGCACCCAGAGATCTGCCTGCTTCTGCCTTCCGAGTGCTGGGATTAAAGGTGTGTGCCACCAGGTCTGGCTAGCTCTATAAAATTGCTAATATGCTGAGGTGTGTGAGAGACTATTCTTAGTCTTAGAATTCCACAGTGAAATATTTTCAGGGTAAAGAGTCCTAACACACATAACTTATACATAACTCAGAATAAAAACCCGAGTGTACATACACAGATACGTAACTGTGTGTCCCGTGTTCAGGAGTGGGGAACATAAAGACAAATATTAAATGAAATAAACTGAAAAAAAAAAAAACAGGTAAACCTGGATGAAAATGGGAGGCTACTTATTTGTATGACTGTCATTTTCAGAAGTCTAACATTATTTTCTGTAAAAAAACGCTTTCAAGTGCCTCATGCTGGTTCTTCTTCCACCAGTTCCATGAGACAGACCAGCAAGCCAGGCGTTGTTACAATGTTTCCCAGTTGGCAGATGAGGAGGTGAAAGCCCGGAAACACTGCCTTGTCCAGGGTCATATCACAGCAACCTTAGCTGAAAACCCGCACCTCCTGGTGCTGTTCTGGACTTCCTCCCAGGATGTCCTACTCATTTTGTCAGGCTCCTGGCCAACCACCTCATGCCTTTGAAATCCAACACAAGTCTCTTCCTCCTCATCTCCTTGCCCCTGTAGCTCTCCTACAGTTACAGCAGGTCCTCCGAGTTGCCCCCAGCCCCTATCCGACTCTGCACTTTCATTTTGGAACTGATTTCTGAAACTCTTCCTCCCTTTTTGTCAGCCTGAGGGTGAGAACCAAGGAATAGTCTTCTACCGCCTTCCCTGGGCCAGCCAGCTCTGTGAATGGCTGCTGAAAAAAAATGCCTGCCTGGATGACCTACGCTCACCTCAATCAGGTCTCTGAGTGGGCCTTTCATCACGGAGCGAGAATTAAGCAGCATTAACATGAGGCGACAGACCCTCTCTTGCTCCTTCCCAACTTTCCAGGGAAGCAGACAAGTCCCAGAAAGCAGCATGGACTCCTTGCTCAGATAGCAAGGGCTTCCTGTTGAATGTGGCGTGGCAGGGAGGGAGAACACCTACCCAACATATAGAAAGTAACAAGTGGGGGCAAGGTTGGGGATGGGAAAGAGAAGCATGTCTGAGGGGACAGCAGGCTGCTACTATAACAGCAATCATCTTGGATCAAGAATCTACCCCGTTAGGGATTTGAGTTTCCGTGGAGTGACTGGCAACTTGATTGAGTCATCAGCCCCCGTGCAGCCCAGACCGAATCTCTGAGCGGAGTGTTTCTTTTTGGGGGCACTTGCTTTAGAGACCCTGGTCAAGGTCTTCCTCCTTGACTTAGCATGCTCCAAGACAGAGGGATGAGCTCTTTCATGCCTGGTTCCAGTCAGGGTGAGAAGATGGAACTCCTAAATAAACCCCTGGATTTGAACAGAGGCTGAAATCTTATTTGAAGGGATTTGTTTTCCATTTCATTTTTTAAAAATGTTTTAATAAGACCGCTATTCCATCAAAAGGAAGAGTGTTTGACTGTTTGAAAGAGAGGAATGATATCCTTCAATGTAATTTGGATCCTTTCCTGAACCTGTTTCTTTTGATTTTTGCCAACTCAGATGTCTCTGTAGTCGGTAACTTACAAAGCCTTGTTGGTGGTGGTGTGGAAGAAATTCAGTTAGAAACGTCCCTGAGGACACAGACACGCCTAGCCTGCAAAGCAGAAGAGTGAGTCCCTGTGCTCTGGGCACCAACAGGTGTCATGTGAACACAGTATCGGGCGGGATAGGGTCAGGAGTGACTGTAGTAGTCAGACAGACCCAGCCCCCAGCTCTACCAACCTGTTGGGCCACTGATTGCAGTTGCAACATTGTATCATAGGTAATTGGCCCAGGACTTTTCTTCTTACTGGGAGACTGGACACCGCAACTCGCCCCTGAGGCATTTAATAATGGTTCCTTATCTGGAGATCATGGAAGAAGCCCTTAGGTGTAATGTGTAATGTCCTATGTGTCAGGCATCTTATACCTAAACCAGGAGTACCAGGGTAGTGGCATGCTATTAAGCCAGGGCTACACAGAAAAACCTTGTCTTGAAAAACAAAAACAAACAAGCAAACCACACAAGAACCCAGATGAGAAGCTTGGGGGGCGGTGCCCTGTTAGAAGAACAGGGATCATTAGTATTAGCATCCAGATCTGATGTCTAACAGCCCCCCAAGCCTCCTGCAACTCAGAGAGGAAACAGCAAACCAGCAACCAGAGGCTGGCCATCGGTGTGGAGATTTTCAGGGAAGAAGTCACCAGAAGGCCGGTGTTTACATCAGGTTGTAAGAGAATATTTGCCTCCCTTCCCTTGGGTGCTGAGGAGGATAAGCAGACAGATTCCCACCCACAGTATCCCGCAGAGTCCACAGTTCTGGAAGCCCCCAGAGAGAAGAAACAGGCTTGCCAGAATGTCAAAGAGATACGGAAAGCCCTGGCCCAGCCTATTCCCAACCACTCTGAGCCAAACTCAGCTGAAATGAGATGCTTTTCAAAAACAATTTCTGGGTAAGTGGTGGGGAAAATAAGAACACTCTGGACGCGCTGAGGAGCGAAAGGAGCAGCCACCCGAGTGCAGAGTCGGGTCCTCGTCTGTCAGTGGAGCGCGCCAGGACAAAGCCCATTTCTCACACACCTTCACACAGCAGCATCGGCTGGGACAATGACTTGTGTGGGTTGTCATGACGATGAAATTGAAACTGGGATAAACAATAGCTACTCAGCCAGCAGCCTAACCTCTGGGCTGACCCGTCATTCTGATAGCAGCCAATGGGCCTGTGCAGACATGGGGAGTTGAGCATCCCCTGGAGAGGGCTTTGATACGAGTGGCTAAACATACAGCCAGGAATCAACTGGGTCTTTTGCCCCTTCTTAGGCTAGACTAAGGAATGGATAGGAGTTCTCTGAAAAGGTTTGCCCGAGCCTGTGCAGGAACAGACAAGAAAGCATAGAAAGTTAACACACTAGCCCCAGAGGCACAAGGCACATCAGCAAAGCTGAGAATGGCTACCCCATCCAAAGTTCAAGATCCCTCAGAGATCATGGCTCACCGGCTGCTGATAGCACTTCCAAGGATCAACAGGGTTCCCCAGCATTCCTTACCAAATGGACCATGGCAAAATTTAATTATTGTCTCTGTTAGAACATAAAAACGCCTTTGCAGTTCTAAGGCAGAGACGAGGCAAATGCAGTTATCTGCAGCCTGGGCTCCTCCTGCCCCCTCTGTCTCTGGTTGCTTCAGACACCTCTGCAGAAGCTACATGCCAGGAAAGAGAATACAATATGCCCCAAAAGGTTCAAGTTGGCTTTAAAAATGGTGTCATTATTTATATTTAATAACAACTCCCTGAAAAGCCACAGATCCTAGGGCACGATGGAAATGCAAATGCTAACTGATTGTTATTCTTACAGAAACTTAGAATTCAAAAGTTTAATCATCCTCATTAGCATAATTTGGGCGACTTCAGTCCATAACCTTATCCCTGGAGTTGATTATTTATGGCGCCCTGAACAGAAGTCGAAAATTAACTTTGATTTAATGTAACAATTCCATCCCTGGTATCATTCATAATTCAGATACGTTCGTCAAAAAGTAAATTGAACCGATCACCCATCTCAGCACAGGAAAGCAAGAAGGCAGCAGAAAGAGAATCTCTAATCTTCCCTGTCTGTGGCTGTTGCTCTTCTCAAGTCTGTGCTTGCCCGGGGACTTGCTCTGCAGAAGTCTGAGATCACCAGGAAGGAGAGAAATGAGGTGATCAGGCAGACAGGCCGGAAGAAAGTAGGGGTCTCCTGGAAGATACATCTAGCTTCTCCTGGGGCCAGGGGAAGGGGTCAGGCATGGTGTCTAACTGACCCTGCAGATTTCTAACTGAATTCAGGAGATGTTCAAGTGAGCTAACCTTGAGAAGGCTGTGTGGATGGGTGTAATGAGTGGGTGAGCGGCTGCCTGTCAATTCACACACTTCCACCAGCAGTGTGTTATCTCATCTTTGCTATGGTGGATAGACAGGGCTTCGGGGAAACTGAGGCTCAAGGCAGGGAAACAACTTGTCCTTGTCCCCATGGCTCCGGAATCCTGGCCCTGTGTGTAGAGCTGTTGATGTCAGCTCGTGGAGATTGGCTGGGGAAGCAGCCTGCCTTTTTGCCTTAGAAAAGTTCAGCTCAAGGTGAGGGTTTGGAGTGGCGGTGAGGGGGATGGCTTCCAGAGGGGGCAGGCACTGTCCTTAAGATGTCATCAGCTTTCCAACTTCTAAGGCACAGAACTGGCAATTGTCACCCTATAGGAAAAAAATTTAAAATGTTAAGTTCCCACATAGTTGGGAATTACCCCTAGGTGATGGAAACAGTTAGCCTAGGATTCTGAGTGGGCTTGCTCCCCTACACACAAAGGTGGCCCTATTCACCAAGCTCTCAGCTAAGAAAGAGCTAGATCAGTCACTCCCACCCCAGGCAGGACAGTGAACCAGACCCAGGCTGGGGTGAGCACCCTCCTCCCTGTTCCCTATGTCTGGACCACTGAGGCAGCCCAGACATGCCAAATTGGAGTGGCAACAGGTCTGCCTGCCAGTAACCAACATCCTTTCCCTCCTCCCCACAAACACCACGGGTTGGCAGTGCAACACACCACTTTCCGTGCCAGGCAGAGCTCATGCTTCTCGCCACGGGCAGAATAGGATGCCAATAGCCTGAGCCTACCCAAGGGCTGGCAGGAGACTGACCATACTCAGACAATTCCATTTGGCTCTTTAGCTTCTGCACTGGGGAAAAAAAACTGGCTGGATAAGAGGTTGTTAAAAATATGGAGTTTGGGTGCCCTTGGTCCCAACTTAGTGGGGAGGACGGTCATGAGTCGGCATGCCCCCTCTGCAGGCGCACGTGTGTGTCCTCTCGCCCCGCCACTTGTTTTTGATGGTTGGAAGATGAAGGTGGAACAAGGCCAAAAGGCTCATTGTGAAAAAGAGCACATCTAGTCCCTTGGAAAAAAATCCCAGCCTGTCTTAGACTGGGTCACCATGATACCAGAACAAAGAATTGATTCATTCAATTAGAACAATCAATTGGTTCATCCAACTCAAACTCCACCTGATCCCACCGGTGAGGAAAGAATGCCAGCTGTTAGAGTCTTTGTTGACCAAACACTCAAGGATTTGGACAAGTCAATGTTTTAACCAGTTAAAATTTGTGAAGCTATATAGATACAACCCTTGACCTCTCGGGCATCGGTTGCTGGGAGAAAACCACATTTTGATGTCTGTATTTCCACTCCCAAACGTAAAGTACCAATATAACATGGGAGCATGTACACATGCTTACTTTCAAATAATCCTTTGAAATTGTAATCTTAATCATCCTGACTGTACACATGGGGAAACCAAGATTCAGAGAGGTTTAGTGATTTGCCTGAAGTCACACAGCTAGGAAGTGACATGTCCTAGGCACAGACTGTGTCCTTCTCCTTCCCTTATACACGCTCATGTATAGACCATTATCTCCTCAGTTAGAACATGCACCCTATGACGGAAGGGGCCTTATCCCTTTTGTACATTCCTGGATCCCAGAAGTTGAGCATAGGTGCCAATAAATAGCTATGAACGAAAAGATTGGCCCCGTGTTAAACTATGTCCTGAAAGCAACCAACCGGAATCTGCTTGTGCTGTAGCCTCAGAGTGGAGAGCAGCTGTGACTCAGGGTGTGTCACTTCTAGAGGGCAAGGCTGAGGTGTGCCCATACCTGCTGTTGGCACGTCCAATCAGTGGGACTCCTATCAGTCTTCTCTCTCCCTTGTGAGGACCTGGGTTGGGTGCATCTTGTGCCTCTGGCCTCTGGCATTCTGATCTCTGCTTCACCTTGCCAAACAGTTGTCAGAGCAGGGCAGCAGATGGCAGATGTCTCCGGGACAGAGCAGAGCAAAGTTCTTCCCGAGAAGAGAGATGTGGGCTGGGGAGAGCCACCTCTCACCTCTGACCTCTGACCTCACAAGGCAGGAAATCAGGATACTCAAACAAAGGCTGGCAATGACAGTGAGTACACACACTATCTGTGCACATGGGAGCTCGGGTCTTGCATTTGTCCCTGGCTTCCAAGCTTCCCAAGATGTACCTTGTTCTAGGACAGCCACTCATCTGCCCCATTCATGATGATCATCCTTCCAGATGAGCAGGGCCACAGATGGAGGGTGGAGACCACAGATGGAGGGTGGAGGCCACAGATAGAGGGTGGAGACCACAGATGGAGGGTGGAGGCCACAGATAAAGGGTGGAGGCCACAGATGGAGGCTGGAAACATTCAGCAACATGGCAACCTCTCCCAGGGTCCACGCAGGAACAGGTCCTGGTCTCTGCCTCCTCCTCTTTCTCTTTCTCCTCCTTCTGAGTCTGAGTCTTGTATTTGTCTTGTCCTTGGTCCTGGATGTGAGAGTCTGAATCAGGAAGGAGGTAGGTTCCACTCTTCTCCTGCAATGGCTGGGAGCTCACTAGCCATGAGCAGGAGCAGACTGTTATTGGACATCTAGGTTTGGTAATACCCTCTATCTGCATCTTAGACCTGTAACATAAGAATATTTTTAAGCCTATTTCACAGATAAGCAAATAAAGGCTGAACCAAGAGCCATCTTCCACCTCCTTGATGCCCACATTTTGGGTCCCTGGAGAATGGGAGGAGAAGACAGTGATGTGAACAGGCCACACTGGTGGCAATGTTGCCCTCTTAATGGAGGGCCACGGGTCACACGTGTCCTGCCTTCTTCCTGGTCTGGAGACCAGAAGCATCTGGAGAGTCTGCCAAGATTCCTTTCTAAGTGTCAGATTGACTGGGCCACAAGGTCTCCAGAAGCTTGGTCATCCATTGTCCTGGTGTGCTCAAGGACTCTGTGGGCTTAGCACTTGAGGCTGAGCAAAGACAGGCTCCTTCTCGTAAACATTGGCTTTGTTTGCTCAGTTGAACGACCCTCCTGAGGTAAGAAGAAAGTTCCCCATACTAGCAGTCTTTGAGATGAAATTCTGGTATTTCCTAATGAGAAAAAGCATCTGCCCCTCCTAGGTCTCCATCTGGGAGCTGTACCCTCAGCTCTGCTAAGTCCCCAAATTACTGCCTGTGGAACTTGGAGCTTGTCAGTCTGTCGGGGAAATAAATCTTTGTGTGTGTGTGTGTGTGTGTGTGTGTGTGTGTGTGTACACATGTCCTACTGACTGTGTCTCTGGAAGCCTTGGTCAATATGAGGCCTCAGATGGGCTCTAACTGGCAAACTGACAGGAATACAAGCTAAACTGAGCTGAGGCAGGAGACTTCCAGTCCTGGCATCTCCATGGACAGGAAATAGATTCTGTTCTCTCACAGAGACTCCTTTCACAAGCCACTCTGTCTCCCACAGAGTTTTTCTCCAAAACCATTTACTGATGTCATATACATATGACCCTGGGGGTATGGGTATATCAACGAACAATGCAGACAATAGCTTAGATTATGTTGCAAATACAAGGAAAATAGTCTATTGTGTTAGAAGAGTTACTAAAATGCTGGTTGGGTCTTTATCTTTCTCCTCAACTTGACACCACCTAGAATCACCTGAAAGAGGGTAATGACAAATGGCCACGTCCATGAGAAATTCTCTTGGTCAGTGAGTGACATGGAAGAGCCCAGTCCACTGTGGGCGGTAACAGCCCTATGCAGGTAGGTCTGCAGTGGGCACAAGCTGTATGAGAAAACTAGTGAAGCATGAGCCAGCGAGGGAGCCAGTAAACAGAATGCCTCCATTGGCATCTGCTCTACTTCCTGCCTCAGTTCTGGCCCTGACTACTCTCTGTAATGAACTATGATCTGAAAGCGTAAGCCTGGTGTTTATCATAGCAACAGAAAACATTTTAGAAGAGCATTTAAAAACGAGAAGTTGAACCAGGCCAAGGTGAACACGTGTGCTGGGGCGAAGTCCAGGGATTCTGTGAGAATGAACTCGAGGAAGACCTCAATATGATGAAGAGATTTGAGAAGATTTGGAGGAGATGAGGCAGTGACCCAAACAGAGATATGGGGGAGGACCATCTTGGGCAGAGGGAAATCCAGCACTGGTGGCCTGGTGGCCTCCAAAAGCCATGAGGAAGCCAGTCAGCTGGTGCAGAGCATGAGGTGCCCCCAGGCTGGGTCACTCTGTGCCTCATGGGCTCCAGCAGAGGAGCCGTGTGATCTAATGAGGATCTGGAAATGGCCTGTAGCCACCTGTACAGGTCACAGACACAAAAGTGGGATAAAAAAAAAAAAAAACTCATGTCAAAACCCTAAGGAGTACTGTGATGGGGTCTGAGATGGAGTCAGGCAAAAGAGTGGGGACCCTTTCTAAGGCTGAGGAGGTAAAGCGATCCTTCTACCCTCTGCCCGTCTGTCTCAGGACTCCAGGGAAAATTCCTGTCACTACTAGGATTGGAGTAGTTTTCTCTGGTGGGAGATAGGGAGACTGAAAAGAAAGCCCAGTCTTATTCCCTCCCAGTCACTAGAAGAGTTATTTTTGTCTTGTTTATTAAAATTCATTATGTGTATGTCTGTGTAGTTGGGAGAGGTCATATACCACATGTATGAGGGTGTATTCAGAGGTCAGAGGTGTTGGCATCTTAGAAGAAGTCTTACAAGTGATTGTGAGCCGCCATACGGCCTCTGGGAACCGAGCCAGGGTCCTCTGCAAGAGTAGTAAGTTGTCTTAAACACTGAGCCATCTTTCCAGCTCCTAAGTTTTTTTTTTTTTTTTTAAAAGCTAGGGTTCTTGCTATGTAATCTGAGCTGGTCTCGAACTCCCTCACCTTCCTGCCTCAGCCTCCAGAGTGCTTGAATTACACATATGTACATCACCACACTCGGCTGACAGAGTTTTTAAGAACCAATAGCACCAAGGCCAAGGGCAGAAAGAAAAAGATATTAGCCAGTCCTGTGGGTACACTCTGCGGTGTATTGTAATTTCAGTACTATAAAGAGGTACAGCATATATTTCACAAGCAGTAATCAAATACACAGCACCCTTTACTGTACGCAACAAGTTCTCTCAGAACATTCTAGAACATTTGGCTTCTCCAAGACTCCTAGCAGCAGCAGCAGCAGCAACAGCCCATGACGGCAACTGAACATTGGCTGATATTTTCATTTGCATTGCTGAGAGAAAAGGAAAGCGAAGTGACAAAATTATGTCTGGCCCTTCTTTCATCCATCAGGGGTCTGAGCATCCTCCTTGCTGTTTCAGGTAATGGTCCTCATTTTCTGCAAGAACATTTTCCCACGTGTGTGTGTGTGTGTGTGTGTGTGTGTGTGTGCTGCATACAGCACAATCTATACAACAGCACACTTGTAATGTAGCTTGTTCAAATCTTGGCAAATAATGAAACAACGCAGCCCCGCTTACCGCGTTTGCCACTTTTGTGCAGTGGGTGTTCGCACCCTGACCGATTGTGAGCCGCTGAGCAGACCGAGCACTGGCTTGGGAATAGGCACATCGCTGTGTCCCCTTATATAGACTTTCTGCCAAGCAGAACACAGTACATATAAATAACCTCAAGAGCATAGAAAATAGTAAAATGGGGTGAAATAATTAGAAAGTAATGAGTTTTGAGTATTTATTGCCTTTGTGTTTAATACAACTTGTTTAATTGTGGCTTATATAATTTAATTTGTACTGGTAGCTGGGTTGAAAACTAGTTTTTAAAATGACTGAAAGTGTAACGCTTGACTCTCGCGACCACGCAGAAACCAGCTCTGTGTCGCCCCCTGACTAGCTGGTATTCACAGGACCTCCATTCTCCAGACTTAGGTCAGAAAGCTATTACTGGACAGAATGCAAAAACTGGGGGTTCAAGGTGCAAGAGGAGTTACCCTACACACCAAACAGCTGCATTCTGGGGTGCAAGGATGGGTTCAGGATGTGCCTGAAGGGGAGATAGCCAGGGGACATTGAGGAGCTGACAGCAACTCCTAGATGTGGGGTGCTGCACCCCACACCCACATTGACACTGCATCCCCCTCCCAGATTCTAGTGAATCTCTGTGGATGGAGGTGGGTGTACATGGAGAATTGTTATAGCTGAGACTATGGTTGTGGCTGATGAACAAACTAGCAGCCAAAGACATGCCAATTGCATACCAATCAGGTAAATAATAGATTTGTCCACAAGACACACAGGCGTCCTGGACCACAGCTCAAATGCTGATTCTGCTGTGGAATCAGCAGCTCATAGTTCCTCAGGCTACTACTACTAGCAAGCACAGTGGGATGTCTCTTTCTCAGGAAGTAAGGATTTGAAATTCAGTCCAACTCAACCTTGGGGACCAAGGGGAGGATGCTAGGACAGTGAGTGGAAGGCCCTGGACAAACAGGACAAGGGTAGTGATGAAGCCGTAGTCTTCATAGTCTGCTACAGGTCACCATCATGGCTGTAGGAGCCTCAGGAGTTCAGATTCCAAGCCCAGAATGTTCTCTGGAGGGCCAGAATCTCAGCAGCTGTTTTGTTCTTCTAAAGAAAAAAAATGGGGGCTGAAGAGCTGGTTCAGTGGTTAGAGGTACTGGCTGTTCTTTCAGAGAAGCCTGGTTCAATTCCTAGCAACCACATGGCTGTTCACAACTGTCTGTAACTCTAGTTCTAGGGGGCCTGACACTGTCACACAGACATACATGCAGGCAAAACACCAATGCACATTATATGTAGTGTGTGTGTGTGTGTGTGTGTGTGTGTGTGTGTTTATGTATATAAATGATTTTTTTAAGTGGAGAGCAGTGCTCCCTCCCTTGGTCCCTGTATAGAACCCCATGGTGGCTCAACGCCAGGGCCACTGAGGTCCCCCTCACCCCAACACAAGGCTGTAAAGAGCTGCAGTGGGATCGTGACTAAGTCATTATCATTCTAAGCAGTATTAATAGAGAAGACTGTGTGGAGCTGGGGAGCCCGGCTGCCCCCGGGGTGTGGTAGAATAGCTAATGTTCCGTGACGCCTCACAGCATGGAGACCACACTTGTATCTATTTTTCTCATTTGATTCCCACAGCAAAGCGGTGTAGGTAAGGCGGCATCTTGTTTGTTTTACAAACCAGAAATCCCATGCTGAAGGATGCTAAAGGGGCTGCCCAGGCCTCCGAGCCAGGTATCAAGGGAATAAGAACTTGAAACTATCTTGTTTCCACACCCCATCCTCTCCCCTCACCACCTACTCCGCTCCGAGGAGCTAGGGATCCGACTGGATCCTGGGGAGCTGAGGAGGAACTGGGGTTTGTCCTGAGGCTCCAGCAGTGTGGCCTTGGCTCCCCTGGACAGTGGGGCTCATGTGACAGGCTACAGCCACCTCCTGGGGCTGCTAGGGGACATTAGAAGAAGGAGTACAGAAGACTAAAGCAAACAAAATGGCAGTTGATCGTCCCAGAGGTTCCAGAGAAAGAATGAGGGGTCGGTTATAGGAGGGCCGTGGCTATGACTTGTCTGTCGTTCCAGTGGCAAGAAAGAGGTGGATACAATGACAACCCTCCAACCCCACCCTGAGTTTACAGATCAGAAATGATTTCTCCCCTCCCGCCCACATACATACACCCCAGATCTCCTCTCTCTCCCACAGCATCTGGAGCTTCTTTGGGGGTGGGGGGTGGGGTGCTGGACTCACAATCAGGAAGTGCTAGGAACTTGCAGCCCAGGTGACTGACCTGATGTTTGTGGGGTGAGGGGGTGGTGTAGGAGAGGACTTGCCACCTGGAGGCAGTGAGCTTGGTTCTGGCCTCAGCCTTGGAGCTGGCCCTGCGTGTACTTTTCCCCTGAGCTGTGATTTGGGAAGAACATGTTCTCTGTGGAGACCATTATCTGACAGACTTCCAATCCTGCCTCAGTTTCTTTAGCAGCACCGTGGGGTACCAAGTAACTAAAGGAGGTGGGGGAGACCAGAACAAGCTCCAGGTGCCTGGTGTTTCTTCTCATGCGAAGGTTACCAGGGTAATCTTCGCATCAGAAGAATTGGCAGAGTGGCGGGGTGGCGGGGTGGTGGGGTGGTGGGGTGGCGGGACGATAACAGGAGTATCCAGAGATCTTTTCTATCCTCCAAAGCAAGTGTCTCTCCCTGCCTATGGCTCCCAAATGTCAGACATCACCACATCCATTCCGAGGTTGCCCATATGCCCAGCCTCCCTCATGTGCCGTTTGTCCCCCTCCATCCTTCCCCAGGGTCACCTGAGCCCTTGATGCATATGGGCATCATGAGGTCCTCAGAAACTGACTTCAGGACACTCTAGAACACACAGGGCAGGTTGACACTGAGGCTCGAGACGAGGAGGGGTCCACCGCTAAGGAGTGTCATGTCGCCTGGGTCCTGTGTTTTGATTTCACCCAACTGTGCCTGTGTGCATTTAGATTAATCCTGTTAACTGGCAGGAGCCGAGCTACCGCTGTTTATCAAGAGTGCTTGTGCGATCCAGCCTGATATGCAGCTGTCTTCCTGAGCGCCACGGAACACTGCAGAGCGCCAGTTTCTTCATCTCTCCCCAGCCTCAGGAAGAGGCGGAAGGCCATGAAGAGATGACCGGACCCCCAACTCTGCCCTGCAGGAGGTGTGGAGTCTACCCCCTCACAGACCTGAGCACCCACTGCCTTCCTCCCCTGCTGCCTTCCTCAGCCCCTGCCAGAGCCACACTTTTATTATATCCAAAAGACTCCTAGGCCTGACGGTGCTGAGGGGACCCTGCCTCCCTCCTTGGAGGAGCTGGTAGAGTCTGTCCACGTCGAGAGGTTTGTCCTGCTGGCGAAATCAGTCATTGTTGATGGTGTTCTTGGAAGCGTTCAGCTCTGTAGTGTTTCCAGGACCCAGCAGCCAGGAGAGCCCTGGTGACACACGATTGGAGCAGGGTCTCGTCTTGACTTCGTGTCCTTTGGAAAGGTACCACATATATGGCCCCTCATTTCTTCATCTGGTCGTTGGGATAATCGGCCCCTCATTGGTTCAAGGGATAAATCCGAAGGCCAAAGCCAACAAAATCAGTTCCTTTATATATATGGCCTCATGTACCCCAAGCTGACTTCAAATTCAGTATATAAGTATATAACCAAGAATGGTTTTGATCTGTCTCTGCTGGAATTATAGATATGTATCACGGTGCCTGATTTATGGAGTGCTGGGATCAAACACAAAACTTTATACATAATGATCAAACATGTCCAGCCCTTTGTGAAGGACAGGATTTTACTACGTAGACAAGGCTAGCCCCAAACTTTTTGTTTGTTTGTTTGTTTGTTTTGTTTTTTTGTTTTTCAAGACAGGGTTTCTCTGTGTAGTCCTGGCTGTCCTGGAACTCACTCTGTAGACCAGGCTGGCCTCGAACTCAGAAATCCGCCTGCCTCTGCCTTCCCAAGTGCTGGGATTAAAGGCGTGCGCCACCACCGCACGGCCAAGCTAGCCCCAAACTTACAGCAAACTTTCTGCCTGCTCCTACTGAGGGCTGGAAGGACAGGTATACACCACCATGCACAGCTTTCATACTCTTGTTCTGTGCATTGTAGCCAGCAGTGGGGACTGACACCCTCACACATCTCTGGTAGGAAGATTGAGGTCAGAGGGTTGGAGACCATCCAAGGCCAGCCTTGGCTCCACCCATTGCCTCCAAGCCTAGGATCATGTGTGGCCATCTGCAGAGCAAGTAAAGATGTGTTAGCCTCTACATGGAGGCAGCGGGTGGTACAGAATACTGACCTCCACTAAAAGTGACCAGAGAGACATTGCTCAGTGGATACCTTCTTGACAGAGACAATGCATGCCACCAAGAGGTCTGAGTTCAGCACTTAACTTCACTCTCTGGGTATATGACATCCCAGAAGAAAGTCTCAAGTTCCACTACCCTCCACCCAAAATGCCCATGAGCAAGGCCACCACTCCCCAGCCTCCA
>JANHMN010000024.1:3677266-3696252 GCA_030674055.1 Rhabdomys pumilio | reverse complement strand
CCCAGCCTCCACCACTCCCCAGCCTCCACCACTCCCAGCCTCCACCACTCCCCAGCCTCCACCACTCCCAGCCGCCACCACTCTCCAGCCCCACCCCCCCAGCCTCCACCCCCCCAACTTCCACCCCCCCTCCCAGCCTCTATATATTGCACTCAGCTCAAGTTCTGATATGGCTTCATTTCTCCTTTTAATAGCTTTTTTGATACAGACTTTAAATGCCAGCTAGCTCCCTCATTTAAAATGTGTAATTCCAGGCTGGGAGGTGGCTCAGTCAGTCAAGTGATTGCCTGAGCTCACACTTCCAGGAGCCATGTTTAAAATGCCAGCACTGGCTCGTGCTTGTAATTCCCACCCCAGGGAAGCAGATCCCCAGGGACTCACTTTTTTTGGTTGTATTTTGGTTGCTTGTATCGTCCTTATCAAGATACACATCTAGAGTTCCTGTCCACTTGGGCACTTGCCTTGTATCAGCTAGCTGTGTCCTTTATTTGCTTGGATTGCAAGCCCCTTGGTTCAGATTTGAATACCTAGCTGTGCCCAATTCTGTGGTTCAGGAGGATGACCACAGCTCTGATTTAGACTGACTCGGGTCCAGATTTTCCTTCAGATGCTTAACGGTGGAGTGTTTATTATAGAGTCCTCTATGGAATAGAAAGAATCACATACAGAAAGTAATGTACACAAGGCTCCTGTGTGTACTTGGTGCTAGGGAATCTCTCTCTCTCTCTCTCTCTCTCTCTCTCTCTCTCTCTTTCTTTTTTACACAATATATTTTATCATATTTTTCTCCCCCAAGTCCTCCCAGATCCTATCTATCCACCCAATTCCATGTTCTTTCTGCTTTCTCAAAACAAAAACAAAACGAAAATCAAAACAAGCAAAGAAAAATGCCAATAAGACAAAAAAAACCAAACAACACACACACACACACCCCAAAGCAAATGGGTTAGTGACCTGTGTCTCACTCACCAGGGTGTGAGGATCTATGAATTTTCAAGCTGGTCTCTAAAGCTCACGGCCAATTGAATTTATTTGTGAAATATCAAAATTATCAACATGAGAAACACCTGACCAGAGGTTTTGACAAACCAGGGAAAAGGGAGGAAAGGGAGTGTTATGGTTGGATTCTTTAAAAATATTCATTTTTATTCCAATTTTTAATCATGTCTATGTCGGGGTTGGCGGGAAGGGTGTGTATGCACACTAGCGTAGGGCTCAAGCAGGACAGAAGATGGATCGGCTCCTCCTACATGTGGTTGTAAACTGTCGGACACGCTGAGAACCTCACTCGGGTTCTCTGAAGGAGCAGGAAACACTCTGAGTCATCTCTCCAGCCCCTGGTTTGGATCATGAACTTCCCCTAACCAGTCGGCTTCTTAGGTCTGTGCAGCAGTGTTCAGAGTGGGACTTTGGGAGACACTGGATCGTGAGGACTCTGACTTCATCAGCGTGCTAATCCGTGGTGCAAGTCATGTTTAAAGGGTGATTGTGAGGAGATGGAATCTATAGGAGGGGGAGCCCCCATGGAGGAAGATCATTTGGTCCTTTCCCTCTCTCCCTTCTGGCTGGGATGGGGTGAGCATCACAGACACACAGACACATAGACGCACATTCACACACACACTCATACACTTACACACACACATTCTCACACATGCACACTCTCTCTCACACTCACACACACACTCATATACTCACACACATTCATACACTCACACACACACCCATACACTCACACACACACTCACACACATATTTACTCATACACACTCACACATACTCATACACACACATACCCTTATGCACACATTTACTCACATACATTCACACTCATACACTCACACTTACACATGTATTCACTCACACTTTCACACACATACTCACACATACTCACACACACTCATACACTTACACTTACACATTCACTCACACACTCACACTTACACACACACATGTATTCACACACACACTCACACACTCACACATACTCACACATACTCACACACACACACTCATACACTTACACTTACACATTCACTCACACACTCATACACTTACACACAAACTTACACATGTATTCACTCACACACACACTCACACATACACACATACTCATACACTTACACTTACACATTCACTCACACACACACTCTCACAGCATACTCACATTCACACACACACGCACACACACACACACACACACACACACACACACACACACACTTCCAGCTTCTGCCAAGATGTGTTGCCACAGGCCTAAAAGCAACCAGGACCTGAAACTCGTGAAATTACAGGCCAGAACACTCGTTTCCTTTTGAAGTTGGTCTCTCCCAGGTATTTTGCCACACCGGTGGAAAGCTGACTAACCCAGGGGCCTGGGGAAGAGTGAGCCACTTTCAGCAGAATCCTTTGGTGGTAACGTTGTCCTGTGTTTTGGCCGTGTCAACTCCATCATTCTGGACATGATTTGTTCTGTTTTCCAAGATGCTAATATTGGGGAACACAGTGAAGGACACCCCCGGGTCTCCGCTGATTCTCATGGTGACCTGTAGTTTGACGACTATAAGGTATCTCGAAATAAAATGTTTAAATTTTTTTTTTAAATGAGAGTTTCTGAATAATGTCAAGCAGGGAATGACAATCTATGACAACATTACCTAGTCCCCAAGGGCTCCTTGACAAGATAGTGTGTCCTGGGAATTTATGTCAAATAAAACCATCATGGCAAATGAGAAGAGAGGCCAAGTAGGAAGAGCCTGATCAGAGGTTTAATATATTTTATTTCTGTGCCTTCTGTGAATACTTAATAAAGGGAGAAGGGAATGAATGAATGAATGAATGAATGAGCCAGTGACATGTTGATCAGTGCATTGGAGACTCATGAGCCTCCAGAGGACCTCAGGGGAAGGTTCCTGTACTGTCCTGCCTTCTGGTTTCCAGATGTGCCGTGAGGACAGCTGTGGTCCTGTGTACCTGTCCGGGGGTCATGTGACTGGAAATGAAGTAGATCTAAAGCAAAAGGAATTTTAGAACTAAGCCAGCAGCACTCTTCAATCTAGATGAGCCAGCCCAGGTCTTCCCTCGCCCTACCTCTTGCATGCAGCCCAGAGAGCAGGCTGCGTGCCTGCGAGGACAGCGGCGAGATGCGCTTTAATTAGTGCAAGAGTAAATTACATCGGACGAACAGAGCCCCGGCTCCTCCCGACGGCGTGGGGAAAATGGAAGCCTAGCATTTCCAATTTAAGGTTTAGTTAGATAATGCCTATTGGTGCCAGTAGATTACAGAGTGGATATTAAATCCTGCAGGATTTGGATTCAGAGCATACAAATGGAATTCGTAAGTAGAGGGAAGGAGCCGGAAGGAGCTGGCCTGCTGTCCTCAGCTAATGAGGAGCCTTGCTGTGCTAGACCAGCTGGTATAGAACTAAGTCCCAGAGTGTCCACTCACAGACAGGTCTGGAGGATACAGTTGTCACCAAAATGCCAGGGCTCCGACTGGCTTTCCACACGAGCTCCTTGAGCAGGCTTGAGTAGACGGTTGATGAAAGTGAGGAACCTGCATCTTTCCACACACCCCGGCCCACCTTTCCCCCACCTCCCCTTCTAGGCAACTCCTATGCTACCTTCAAAACACCTCAAGCATCTGCTTGGATTCCTGTGTGAGCTGAGGGAGCCCAGGCTCGCCCTGGCATTGCATCCACCACCAGTTCTCTGAGACCTTACCTCTTCCTCACCTCTTCCTCTCAGGAAACACGTAACAATGACTCACCTTTCTATGCCCAGACACAGAGTGGTATCTGAAGTACGCACTGTAAAAATGGCGTCTCTGTCTCATTTGTATTTACCGTTCAACAGCCAGTGTACTTTTGAATACATGATACTCAGTACATTGGAGACTCAAGACCCTTCAGAAAACCTCAGGGGAAGGTTCCCCAGGCTGTTCTGCCTTGTGGCTTCCAGATGTACCATGGGGACAGCTGCTGGCCTGTGTACCTGCCCAGGGGTCATTCTCTTCAGCCAAGCCAATGTATCTGTCCCTTTCCCCCTTTCTTGGCATGACAGCGGAATTTCAACACACACTATTCCACTGCACAGTCTTCACCCGGAAACCATCTGCAGGGTCTACGCTGTGTCACTATGCAGAGAACAAGCATTGTGTTTCTGCTCGTTTCTGAACCAGACTCAGCTCAGAGAGGATGAGAGCCATAGCCAAGAGCTGCAAAGATGGATTCTTTGGGTATTTGTCTTCCTTCAGATGATGCACATTGGTCCCTCAGAAACCAAGAAAGTCTGATTCCAGGATACAGTGGATACCAAATTCCAGAGATGAGCTCATCTTGTGTACAAAGCAGCTGTCCTTTCATGCAACCTACGAAGATCCTCCTGAACCCTATATCCTGTATACTGTACGTGGCATCTGACGCCTTACACTGCCTCAGACGATGTATGTGCTATGGAAATAGAAGTCGGATGGTATTGTTTAGGGACTAATGACAAGACAAAAATATCTATACATGTTTAATGTAGACGCTGGTTGTTTTTTTTTTTCAAGTAATTTTCTTCCCCAGTTGCTTAGATGCACGGGTACAGACTCTGCAGATTCAGTGAAGCGGTGCACAAAAGTTGATTGGCATCTTTTGATAGCCTCTGTGGGCCAGCCTGGACCAGCAGGCTTTGGGCAGGAAAAATAAACAGCCTCGGGTATGTGGACCCAGGGCCTAAAGGCTTGGGCTGAGACAAGGACACCAGCAGGGAGCATGGGCCTTCCCTAGATTGGAGATGACATCACACATACTCAGAAAGAAGGTTTGGGCTTGGGGAAGGTGGATGGGATCTTATTAGTCTAAGCAGAATAAAATGCATAAATTAATTACCCTGGCCACCCGTTTGTGCAAGTAGCGGCCAGCCCCGCACTCCGGAAGGAGCCTGGCCTCTGTCCCTCCCACTACCAGATGCAGCCTACGGGGCCTGTGGCTACATGCCCATGGGGGAAGGAAGGGCCCAGGCTCATCCTGGCCACAGTGTGCATAGTCAGGTAACACCAAAGATTAGCAGCAGGCCTTGGCCTACATGGGAACATTCGGATTCCAAGCCATCAGCACAATAACAGTGGCCAGGGAAGGGAAGGACGGGGCCACCTTTGTTCTATTCACTTAGCACCTGTCCACCCCTGACAGCAAAGTGCCAGGCACTTTGTGAACCAACCCTTGCTTTTATGTCATCCTCACATTTTGGCACAGTATTAACCCCATTCTGCAGACAAGAAAACTGAGGATCAGAAAGAAAAAAAAATGCATCAACAATGTATGCCGCAACATGCAGGCATAAGCGAGGGGTGAAATCTAGTTAGTACCTCATTAGTGCTTGACCATTGAGGCAAAGCATTCCTTACCTGTGTTAGCACACTTTGCAGCTAGGACCTGCTCCTCCACTTGCCTGTCCCGCATAGCAGGGCTTTGCCCACAGCTACTTCCGGCTCAGCATGGGGAAGCTTTCCTGACTGTGTGTCCATCCATCTCCACAATAAGGCTTCTGGGTGATGTCTCTACAACCATCCCGATCCGTGAGGACCTCTGCTCTCACTGTATGCTGAACCTCTTAAATGTTCCACACAGCCTCCGTGGAGACAACCACTACACTAATCAGCTTGCCTCGCCCTCCCACCCCTCCCTCAGAGAAAGCTAGACTCAGGTCCTCTCCACCCTGCAGTCCTCCACCCCTCCTGTGCTACTCCTTGCCGAGGATCCAATAACATCACCCCTTGATGCCTGACAAGGACTGATTACAGTACCCAACCCCCGTGATCCACAGAGGCACAAGCTATTTGTGTAAAACACTGTGGAATTTGCATAGAACCCACACACGTCCTCCTGTACACTTCAAATCGTCCCATTACCTATATCTGATACGGTGGTAAAGCTATGTAAATAAGCGTATTATTTAGAGAATAATGACAAAGGATTTTTTAAAAAGTCTCCATGTTCCATACAGGTGGAAATATTTCCATAACGTTTTTTGAATCTGCCTTTGGGTGAATCTGCTGGTGCGAAACCTCAGCTACAGACAGCATGGGGGGCGGGCTACAACGATGAATGAATGGAGTTTGATTCTCTGGTCTTGTGTCTTCCTCCAATCCTGTCCCTTCAGTGTGACACACCTCCCCCCACCCCCACTCCCCATATATCTGTCTCACCTGGGCCCAGGAAATAAACACATCTGGTTGAGCTCACACCTCTTAGCCTTTGTAGACACGGCCCTCATCCCCAAGGCCAATAGAGTCCTTTTGAACACAAGCTCCCGTAGCCAGTCCTCCCACAACCAGATCAGCCTCCTGAAGGCAGGTCATTGTCAAGGTCTTCAGGTAGTGATGGGCCAACCTTAAAGAAATGAAAGGCTCTACCACGGACTGACAGGTCACCGAGGAAACAAAACACTGTGGCCGATTGATATTAATATATCAATGACCCGCCGGGCAGTGGTGGCACACGCCTTTAATCCCAGCACTTGGGAGGCAGAGGCAGGTGGATTTCTGAGTTCGAAGCCAGCCTGGTCTACAGAGTGAGTTCCAGGACAGCCAGGGCTACACAGAGAAACCCTGTCTCAAAAAACCATGTATATCGATGACCATTAGCCTAGCAAAAGAGCTCCCTCCCCTTCCCTGCCTCCTTCCCTCCCCTAGTGAATCCATCCTGGTGAATCTCAGGGACTCGGGAAGTATTTTCATCACCCTGAGGAGAATTGATCTCATTTGCTCCTGTAGACTCCTCATCTACCGGCCCCAAAGGGACCATCTCACACCCCCATCTTCTCTCCCTTAGCCTCTTCTGAGCCTTGGCATGGTGAAGGATTCCAAACCAGCAGTTGGCACGTTCACCAAGTAATTAGCGTTTATCTCCCTTGTTTATGTGGCTGGATGACAGTGCGTTTTTCAAACTTAATAGTCAATACTCAGAAAGACAAAACTACCTTGGTCACTCTTGGGAGATGTCTTGAAGATAGGATGAGAGAACAGAGATGGGCAGAGGACTGCAGAAAGGACTCTGGTACGTCCACAGCCCCTGCTTAGGCCAGCCCCATGACAGAGTCCACAGAAATGTGTCATGCACTGGTAGGACAAGAGACACCCTTTACTCTTACTCAGGCTAGGGGTTTACCCTTCACCACAATGCATCCTAGCCCATCTTGTCCAGAACAAGAAAATCTTTTTATCCAATAACGAGGGTGTTGGGGGAGCAGAATGGGGGGTGGGGAGGGGTAGCCTTTGCGGAAGAGCTAACTGAGCAACCCAGATGCCACCGCCGCCGACCTAGGCAGAGTACTTTTTGTGCTCGTCAAGGATAGTGAAATGCTGCCACCTGCTGGTCAGTTCTAGAACTCCAGGAGCCTGAGTCCAGGCGTTCTAGCCCTCATTGCTGAATGCAGGAGATAAAAATGAAAGCACCAGGTGCCTTAGCACAGGCCTGTGATCCCATCACGTGACATGCAGATTAGGAGGTCAAGGTCATTCTTGGCTACATAGTAAGTCTGAAGGCAGACTGGTCTACAAGAGTGTTGTGAAAGACGGGAGTGCATAAATACATGGAAGAATACTAACAACAGCAGCAACGCTGAGAACGGTAGACTCAAGCTTCTGACCACGGCGTCAACGTTCCCTGCTGTTGCTGTGAGGATTATGATGAAGTTACAATCTCTCAATTATAGATCACTTACCAGAATAATCTTTGCAAACAGGGTTTTGGCACTCACTGTCATCTCTTAAAAGTTCTTCTTCCGATGATGTCCGTATAGGTGAGACAATGTGCCCAAGGTCGTGGAATTGCTATATGAAACAGCCAGGACCCCAGCCCAGGCCGAGTGGCTCTGCTATGCACCCCCACCCGGCTCCTCACAAGCAGAGAAGCCCCAACACATCACTGAATATCCTTCTAGGTCCCCTTTGTGTCTGACACCCTCCTCTCCCACTGCTTCTCCTCGGGGAACTGTTTCTGAGCCTCCAAGCATGCTTATGTGTGGAATCCCGTGTTCCAGGACATAACAGCATTGTCCCTCGTGTCCTGGAGGCCCAGAGCAGATCCCAGAGCTTGCAAGGCCCCAACCTTCTCTTCTGAATGGAAAGGTCTATACTGGGCTCAGATCTCAAGGAAAGAAGGGGCCGTCGGGCTGGGGAAAGAGAGCCCTGGGGGTGGGAATTCCTGTCTGGATCGCAGCCTAGCCTCCACTCCAGTCCCTGCGTATGAGCCAAGGACATTTTCCAGTCCCTTCTGACCTGTTTTGCTGTGACAGCTGAGAATGGACCCCAGTAATGATCCAATGGGGACACTGGGAAACGCTGGACCCAGAGAGGATAAATGGTTTGCCCAATTCCACAGAGAGGATGACAAGGTGAGAAGTTAGGTCTCCCAACTGCCCAGCTAGAGCTTCCTACTGTACCCCAGGATTGCCTACATCTTTCCTGGATGCTAACAGGCACTCGTGTCACCCAGAACCTCCAGCAACCCAGACCTTTGCTCTGGGTCCAAGATGAACCCGAAGTGACCAGAACTCTGCTTCTGCTCTCTCCCTCCCCTTCTGGGAGAGATACTTTCTGTGTACTGGAACTGGCAACCAATCTCTCAGAGAAGTGACCTGAGAGCTGGGAGAGAAGGTTCAGTTGTTTCTTTATAATCACCTGGGGGGTGGGGTGCACCCTGTGATGTTGCCACCTGGGTTCCAGCAGAGGGCGCAGAACTCTCTCCCTTGTCTTACCTCTGTGCTGTAGGTGGCAGTCCTACTGAAGATAGGCAGGGGTCCAGCCACCCCCTTCCTATGACTTCTACCCCCACCTCCACCCCTGGAGAATCCTGGCTCCTGTCCCATTCCCTGTTCTGCAGTGGGAAGTGGGAACAGGAGCCCTCAAGACTGGGAGTCTCTAGGACCAGCATTGTTCTCAGAGTCCGGGCATCTCAGCCCCAAAACATAGGTCCTAGAATAAGGCCAGTGGACTTTGTAGCATTAAGTACCCAACTGCTGGACATTCCTTGGGGACATTTCTCAGGGAAAACAGCAGCGAAATTGGAGCCTAGGGAGCATCAGCCAAGTATAGGAAACTCTGTCTTCGTTCACATGGGTGACTTTACCAAAGGGATCGGAACATGATGGCAGGTCCCTTAGCAGTTCTGAGGGCTCTCCACAGGAGCCTGTGACCCTCGCCTTTCTTGAGTATTTTGAGTACCCTCCCCCCCTTATCCTTTCTTTCTCTATTTTCTTCTGGTTCCCAGGGGCCTCTCTTGGGAGGTCTGGCTGTTGAGATCTGAAAGCTCCCCTGAACCCATAGGCAGAGGGGCAGGGAAGGGGTAGGCGTGTTGCTGTTCCAGAGACACAGTGTGCAGTGTGTGGTGTAGGGGTACTCCCCTCCCCATCAGCATGGACCATGAGAACAAAGATGCACGATACCCTGGCCCCACCAGAGGAGAGCCTGTCAAGTCCGTACTCTCTGTTACACCATGCTTCTGTCTGCTTTGATCACCTCTTCCAGGAAGTCCTCCCTGACTGTTCCATAAACTTCTCTGGGTTCCTAGGGATTTGGATGGTGTCATCTCTTTCCTCTCTACCCCAAGCCCAGAATGGTGTTGTCCTTTGGAAGGCAGCCTCTGTTGTGGCCTCCACCACCCAGGGACCTTACATGGAGAATGTCCCTGGGCCACGGTGGAGGTCTGGTACACCTCCACCACTGGGCTCAAGTCACAAGCTCAAAGCACCTATGGAAGACCCTAGGGCAGCATTTCTCAACCTGAGAGTCATGACCCCTTAGGGGTCAAATGACCCTTTCATGGGGGTCACCTAAGGCCATTGGAAGACATAAATATTATGATTCATAACAGTAGCAAAATTGCCATTGTGTAGTAATGAAAATAAGCTTGTGGTTGCGGGGTCACCATAACATGAGGGACTGTACTAAAGTGTCACAGCACTAAAGGCTGAGAAACCACGGCTCCAGGACTCTCAAGAGCTCCCTAGACCTCCGTCTTTTGTGTTCAGTGCTAATGAAAGGGGTGCCTCAGGAAGTTCCAGACTTCTTTCCTCAGAGACCCAGGCTAGACCCCCAAAGACAGCATGTTTTCAAGACACATGAAGAGAATGTCAGTGGGTGTGGTGCACGCCTTCAATCCCAGCATTCGGGAGGCAGAGGCAGGTGGATCTCTGTGAGTTTGAGGCCAGCCTGGTCTACAGAGTGAGTTCCAGGACAGCCAGGACTCTGTATACAGAGAAACCCAGTCTCAAAAAAAAAAAAAAAAATGAAAGAAGTAACGGGGGAGGGGGTAACATGGGCCCCCTGAGAGACAATCCACTCATGACTGGAGAAGTAAAGAGATAAATGGTTTATTCAGGGAGGGGGAAGCCCAGGCTAAAAGAACCCCTCCCCACCCCTGCAAGCTGACCCATGAGGCCCCATCAGCCCAGAGTGGGAGACAAGCTCCCAACACCCAGTGCTGCTCCTGATTTGACCCTCCCAAAGCCCAGTGACACGTGACGTGGATGGAGGCTGGCTCTCCTGATATGGGTGGTACCTCTTAACTGACATCACTCTTATCAGCCCTCCTGCTGGCCGCTACCATGGAGAGCACCAACTTCCCATATTAGTGAAAGTCTACAGGCAAACTTGCATGAGCGGATTGTGGAGCACCAGGGAAACTGCTCTTCCAAACAATGGCAGAGAAATGTCCAGGCTGCAATCCTCTTGCCAGATGGGATAGCCTATTTGCTGGCTTTACAACCTCAAAGAGGACATGGCAGAGCCTCTGCACTGGACCGGGAAAAAGCCAAGGTGCGGAGAGCATCCCCTAAGGCATGGGGGATGTGAAAGAACACACAGGACCAGTCTCCTCCTAACAGGCTCACGCAGCCAATACAATGTGAGCCCAAGGGGTGGGAACAAAGAGACTGCCTTAACTAGGTACCTAGTGGAGAGAAATGGTCACCAAGCCTGGACATGGCAGAGCCTGGGCAGGTGGACAGACTGGCACTTGTGTGGGCCTGGTTGATGAGAAAGGAGCCCAGCTATCTCACACCCCTGTGGTAGGTAACTTGGCCTCACACCTAGAAGTCACAGTGACTGTTTGTCACCAAGCAGAAAAGGAGCAGAGGAAGCTAGGGTGCCCTGGTGGGGCTGTCAGAGGCTGTGAGAGGCCGAGTGGGGCTGGGCTCCTGCCCAGGCGAAAGCGTAGCAGCTTGAGAAGCAGGGGCAACAGGAGGATGGGGTAATGGAGCTCCGTGCTGAACTCAGGGAGCCTCATTGGACCCGATGCCGCTGCCTTTGTTGACATAGAATGGCCGGTAGTGAGACTGTGGGGAAAATAGGAATGGTTAGGGTAGCCGGGTGGTCAGAGAACCCCCTAACCAGCCCACCTAGCCTAGACTCTGAAGCAGCCTGCAAGATCTACCTATCTTGCTACCAGGAGGTGGCTGGTGAGATCATAACTTCCCGGTCCAAATTCTAACTAGAGTCTGTCCCTGTCACTTAGCAGATGAGCTTGGACATTATTCCTCCCCACCACCAATATTCTCCCAGTGTCACCACGGCCACCGTGTGCTGTAGCGTCTTGTGCTCTACAAAACTACTACACAGCACCCTGCCAAGGGCTTGCCATCGACAGACTCAATTAGGTTTTACAACCGTCCAATTAAATAGGCAACTATGATCGCAGCCACTTTGTAAGTAAGCAAACCGGGGGCACAGAGAGGCTGGGCAACTTGCCCAAGTCACCAGCTAGTGAACAGGGGGAGCCGGATGAGAGACCCAGAGGTGTGGACTCCAAAGCCCACCACCCCCTGCTCCTGGTATTATTCTTGTGTCTCAAGCACCTCACATGTCAGCTTAGGCTCTCTCTGCTGATTCTCCCTGACAGAATGGTACCAGATGAGCACACCACTGTGCCAGCTCTCCCCCCCCTTCTACTGTGCTCCCTCCCCACCATTCACAATCATGGAGCTCCAGCCTCCCTGGCCAGAGCCTTCTTGACCTCCTCTGTGGATAATGTCATATGACAATTTCAGGGAACTCAGCCTCTTCCTGCCTTCTATCTAAACCCCACTGAGAACTCAGTCCGCCAGGTGGAATAGAACAAAATAGAGCTTTCCCTGGTCACTACAACCACTGCTGGCCTCCAGAGAGTCTCAGGAATCAGTCATGTCCCTAAGTGGGTCAGGCACAGAGCTGCTCTGGGCTTCCCAGAAGCCCCTGGTCTGATACTCTTGAATAGAAGGAATCAGGCCTAGGCAAGGCCAGGGCAGGAGAATCTTCAGCCCACACTTGGGCTAAACCACTGATTCACAGAAGACAAAGCTAAGGCCCAAGAAGGAAAACAGGGCACAGACAAAGTCACAGGGCTGCTCTAGCAGAGCAGAGCCTGCAGCCAGGTTTCTCTATCCCTCAGGTCTATTCCAGGACCCCAAAGCAATCCACAGGGTAAAGTGAATGGGTAAGAACTTTTCTTTCAGAAAGGCTGTGTCAATAGCATGTGGATTGCAGGCCAGTGAACAGTGTTACTGTCTGAGAGGCAGGGGCAGGGGGTGAGTGGAGTGTGAGATAACCCAAGCTGTGGAATTCATGTTAGAAAAGGGAAAACTGAGGCGTGGAAGATTGACTTACACAAGATCACATAGGAAGCTGGTGTTGACTGGGGCCTAGGCGCCAGGCTGCCTGACTCTCAGGCCTCACACTAACTACACTGGCCTCCATCCTCCCAACACTAGGTGCCACAGTGGGACAGCACAGCCTCGTCCTGCTGGAGCACCGGAGGCTGGAGAGCCTTCTCTGTGGGTTCTTGGGTCTGGGAATCAGGAAGGTGCACAGTAGGGAGAGGAATGGCTCTCCCATTATCCGTTTCCCACAGTCCTGCTGCTCCAGCGCCCTTGGGCCCAGCTCCGCATTACACGCAATCACCTAGCTCCTCTCACCCACAAATTAAAGACTTTTTCCAATTAAACCAGCCCCAGATACTCTTTGTAGAACAGAGCAAATCCCATGCTCTGACCTCGAAATTCAAAAGCAGCAGAAACGAGGGTCTGACCTGCCCCCCAATCTCAACAAAACCCTGATGCTACCTGCATGGTACATCGGATAGCCCTCTCAGGACCTAGCAAGCCTATGGGAGATGAAGCCTCCAGGGTGACAGTCTGTGATCACTGCCATTCCTAGACAAAGATAAGACTCATCTGGTCTACAGGGAATTAGCGGGGCAAGGGGGGACGCTTAATCTCAGCATCACGTTATAAGAATGAAGAGTCTTGAAAAGGTTATGTGGTTCTGAGGTGCGAGCAGGTGGTCTGGGTCCCTTGGCCACACTCCCCTCCAGTGCTGCTTTCTCATAGCTCCAGCTTAGGGTTATTAAAGAGTAAATCCTGACTATACCTCTCTAGTTTTCCAGCCCCCTCCCCCATACACTCACCATCACCCTTAATGGCCTATATGCTGTCAGAGATGGAAAGTAGCCTTGGGAGTGAAACCCATCTCTAGGATGTCGGCCCAGTGGACTGAGTATTTCACAACCATATACCTCTTGGTGACCAAGCCACCAAAGATACCCACTGATCACTTGCAAATACAAACATGGGATGCCCGTGTTACAGGTTCCAGGCTGAGATCAAAGGCAGTGTGCATTTAATCAGGTCCCCTGCCTATAAGTCCGTTTCTCTGACTCGGTTACATCCAGGTATATGGGTCATTTCTGCCTCCCACACTCCCAGCATGGCCCAGAAAAGTCACTCTCTTTGCACAGACCCTGAAAGCCTGCACAGTTGCCAGGTCCCTGCCCCTGCCTGTGCTTGGCAACTCTCCTGGCCCACCTTACTCACCAGCAGAGTCTGCTTGCCAGATTTCCAAGTCTGAGGCTGGGCCTTGGGAACCTGGCTCCGGAGGAGGGAAGGATAGCCTGGGAAGACAAAATGTTCCAGTTAGGAGGAGCCCTGACTGGCAATCAGGGATCCCCATAGATGGAGCAGCTTAGATGCCTACCCCAAAGTGACCCCCAAGCATCATCTAGCCCAAGACCAAGTTCAGCCACCTGCAGAGGTGTGCAGCACCTGAGATGATGCGGTTGACAACTCAATATCCTGGGAGGCAAAGGGAGCAAGGCAGACAGAAGGAGGAGGAGCCAGCCAGATGGATGAGGCCAGACAGCAGGAGAATGTTGTCTCTCAGTCTAGGTCTTCACTATGCCTCTAGGATCACCACCCATTGGCCCAGAGGGCTTACCACCCATAGCTGTCCCTTTGCCAGAGTCCAGGATAGTCATTCAGTCAGCAGCTCCTGCCAACGCTGCCCAGAAGGAGGGACTCCTGGCTCTGCTGTGCTGGATGGTATCTAAATGTCTCTCATTTATTGAGCCCCACTTGTGCCAAACATCATGTGAGTGTCTGCCCTCTGCTTGGTTCTTTCTTTTAGCTCAGCAGTTTGCCTGAGTCATATGCCAGCAAGGAGCTATCAGGACTGGAAACCAAGGCTTGCCAAACTCCAAATCCATCATTCCATTTCTTGTGCCTGTCTCTGGTTGCCTCACATCTCACCAGTAACCGGCAGAAGGGCAGCCATTTGTCAGTGTGACTGTCATTCAAGGTGAGGACAGTAAGTCCAAGGTCCCAGCAGGTGGCTCTCAGTACTTGGTGAGAAGGTGCTAGCCTGGTGAGGTTGCCTGCCTCCCTGCCTTCCTTCTCAGCCCAGAGACCTCCATAAAAGGCTTGACTGAGAGGCACAGTGGAAAGCCTGTTCAGCAGCAGGGCGGATCACCCATGACTTGAAGAACAAGAAGCTACAGAGGTTAATATGGTCAGTATTTGGCAGCCATTATCCAGCAAGGCTGTGGTTGCATGGGGTGGGCCCTACCACCTGCAGAACTTCCTGCTGCACTGAGCGAGAACCCCTGGGGCTGTCCCTGCACCTAGGGTAGAAGCAGCCAGAGAAAGAGAAGATTCTATGGGTCCTGGGTGAGGATGAAAACTGGAAATTGAGACCTCACCTTTCTCTTTCCAGAAAGAAAAACCCATACCAGCCGTAAGAGCTAAGGGTGGGGACAGGGGTGTCCCAGGAGACCAGCCTCAGTAGCAGACAGAAGTCCAAAGAGAGGGAGCCAGGATGGTGGGGGCAGGGAACATGCATCTCTCTCTCTTTCTCTGAGGAATAGGGACCAGGACCCCCTAGAAGTGGCAGAGATCTCCCACGGCACGGCCCACCTGCCTCACTATGGCAGAGGAAGGGAAGGGATGGGAAGCAGGCAGGTACCGGGATTGTTTTTAAACAGCCCACTGCGGTCCAGTGGCTTGGAAAACTCTGCAGTGGCCTGTCCCAAGGTTGTGAACTGATAGGGGGCTTTCCCAGTGCCTGCTGGGAGAGAGAGATGTGTTAGTGGCATGAGTGTAGGCTTCCAGGGGGCTGAGGTTCTAACACCTCACTGGGGCACTGTGCTCCCCCTGTTCTACAGCCTTGCACAGACCTGGGAACTGGAGCTGGCCCTGCCTGCGTGTGGTCCTAGCAGAGGGTGTGGGGAAGAGGTTCTCAGAACTGCAGGCTATCCTGGCACACAAGGCAACCTGGCTAGGCCATTCCTAGTCAGCTCGAAGGTGATGTGAACTCACTGGAAGGGAGAAGCCCTTCCAAGGAGGGCCTCGGCAGGAGGCTGTACACAGTCTGATGGGAAATGTCTGAGCCAGGGCTAAGAGCTGTTGCCCTCGGCACCACGTGTCCTTCAGGCTAGGCTTGAGCAAGGAGCAGGTAAGTACCTGCTGGGGGCTAGCATGCCAAGGAGTCCCGCAGTGTCCCAAGCCTGGCCCAGATACTGGACTTTTTCCAGGGTCTCTTGCGCCCTAGCTTGAACTGGACCACAAGGTGATAAAGCCACTTCAAAGACCACTGTTTGCTATAGGAAAGGGAGGTTCAGGAAGGAGTGATGTCCCAGAGAACTCCTTTCCCTCTTCATCCCAAGGGACAAGCCTCTGATCCTTCCAGAATAAGTGTTTGGGTATAGTGAGAAGTGAAATCTTTCCTCATCAGAGCTGTCTCTAAAGCCTAGAGGGAGAGACAGGAGGGCGCCCTAATCTACTATACACTAGACTCTGCTTCAAACCTGTATCCTCAAGATGACCCTAACCTCAGGGGAGCAGGAGATATAGCTCACTCAACCTGTTCAAGACCCCCAGGGATACGGTAGGTAGGTGAGGGCCAAGTATAGAAAAAGAGAATTAGCCCTAAGAGGCCTGATCTCACCTCCCCAAAGGGGCTGCTACATGACCTTGGGGCCTAGTCAGCTGCTGGGAGTTACTGGGTCAACAGAGTTAAATCAAATCCACAGGAGAGAGGCTGGGAAAAGCAATCCAGAAGTGTCTGGGCCAGGATGCAGAGAGTGGGTACTCTCCTGCATCCCAGCCCATCTTTAGGACCTAGTATGTGTGTGTGCCACACCTAAGAAACACTGCCATAGTTCAGCCTCCTCCCTTGCCTCGGGATGCACCCAAGGCCCAGTTTCCATCTAAGTTGGCACCCTCACCTCCAGGAATGAGCCAAAGTGGGAACAGAGACTCAAGCATGGTGGCCTGTAAGCAAAGCAAGGGGCAGGAAATGAGCTCACCTTTCAGGGAGAAGGAGGAGTTGCCTTGCACAGTGGGCATGTCCTCAGAGTTCTGAACAGTGGACGAGTACTCCCAGACCCTGGAGGTATAGTTGCCTGGCAGGACAGAGAAAGCATGTCAAACTCAGGCAGGCTGGCATGGAGAAGGACCAGGACATGAGTAATCAAACCTTTGATTCTTGGTCCCTTGGCTACCTCCAAGGTCAGGATGCCACTACAGGATGCCACTACGCCTACATCACCTGTCCCCAGTCTTCCTTGCTATGGAAGATGTATAAAGGATAGGTATATTCCTGCAGGCCACCGTCCTGAGAATAAGATAGTGATGTGTATTCTTTAGTGTGTCTCAGAGGATGAGGAGTAGCCTGTGCTACAGCGCACATGGAGAGATCAAGAGGATACCTTGTGAATGTTCTCTCCATCCACTTTTACACGGCGTCCCAAGAATCGAACGCAGGTCACCAGGCTTACACACCAAGTGCCTTTATGCACTAAGCCATCTTGTTAGCTCCTGTTCTCAGAATAAGGGGCAAGCCCTTAACACAGCCCACAGGTGTTCCCCATTCTCACCCACTTCCTGGCATTCCAGCCAAGCTGTGACATCACTTCCTCTAACACGTTTCATTCTTACCAGAGTGAGCCTTTGCCTGGGACATGCCCTTACTCCCTATCCTTAGCAAATTCACATAGTAGGTCTCCCTGTCACCTCCCCCGAGTTCCCTGTGTGCCTCTACCTGCTCCCTATGGTCACCCTGACCTGCCTGGGCCCTGGGCTGTGATTGGCTGTTTAATTGTTCATTTCCTATGGTGCTGGGGATATGTTTGCTTGGCCTTGCATCAAACTGATGCCTACCAGAGTCTTATTTCTAAAACGCACTCACTGCATGTTTGATGAACCCATGTGCTAATTAATGAACAAATAAATAACAACACATCCTATCACTTGGGGACAGAGACAGTTGACAGAATGCCTGACATCCTCTTTGTGGGAGTGAACAGGCTAACGGAGAGCCGCGTGCAAGGACATTTCTGTGGTGTTGAGAAAGAGGACATAGGGAGAAACAGCAGGGCACCAAGATGACATTGGAGTCCCCACTAATGGGGCACGCTCCTCAAATTCTTTCTTCTTCAGCAGCAGAGAGCCTAAGTCGGGTCCCCTCTTCAGCAGTAGCCACCAGCCTGTGTGTTCTTCTTGTCCCTGAATGATGAGTTGAGCCAAATAGGACAAGTAGCCCCTCTGAAGTTGGACTTGGGGACCTACAAGGACACACCTCCACAGACCCACGTACTGGCCATGAAATGGCTAAAGTGAACTGTCTTGCTGGGTGTGGCCACAGCTGTGAATCTTTTGTAGGTGGAATAGGAGAGAGGTAGTGGGTGAGCGGGTGTGCAAACACATAGTACACCATGAGGTGTAAGAACCTCGGGAGTCTTGAGTCATTTTTCCACATCGGTTTTTTTTTTTTGGGGGGGGGGGGGACAGGGTCTTTTGTGAACCTGGAGCTTGCATAGTTGGCTAGGCTGACTGGTCAGGATGACCTCCGGATTCCCCATTTCCATTTCCCTAGCAATGAGATTACAGGTGAGCAGAGCCATGCCCGGCTTTTGCATGTAAGCTGAGGGAGTCAAACTCAGGTCTTTGTGCTTATGTGGCAAATACTTTACCGACTGAGCCACAGTCTCAGCCTCTATATGACAACCAGTAAAGAGGCCGGATGCCACCCTCTCCACCAGATGGCAGTGCAGTGACCTTCCAGTTTCTAGGGGTCTCTTTTTAACTAAAGGGTCTTCCTAGAGCTGTCTCTGGGTTGGCAATACCTGGCCGAACTGGCTCAGTGTTCTCTGTACACGGCAGGAAGTATCCAAAAGCTCCAGCAGGAAATCAGGCCCCCCAAAACAGAGGTTTCATGAGCACGCAATCCTGACCTGGAGCAGTGTTCTCCTTAGCACACGGAGCAGGAGCTCCTGCATTTGACAGCTCCCCTGGGAAAGGTACCCCCTCCCCGACACCCAGTTCTGTATAAGGAGCAGTTGTGAAGCTGCCTCTGGGATTTCCAGACACACCCGTGTCAGGTCATGCTTTCCTTTCCAGTTGCATCTCAGATAAATCGTTTTCGCCACTGCATGGCAAGTGCAAAAGTCAGCTCAGGTCTGTGGCCCTTCCGTCCTGATACTTGCTAGGAGAGACTGCCACAGCTAACCTAAGGGTAGACACTTCACCCTGTTTCCCCCAACTCATCCTTCAGTCCTTCAGGGATAAGAAGAACAAGCAGCCTGGGGATTTTTAAAGATGCTGAATCTCAGTAGCTCCTCCCCAGCCTAACTGATGACATCATGCAGTTTTGTTCTCTCTCTCTCTCTCTCTCTCTCTCTCTCTCTCTCTCTCTC
>JANHMN010000024.1:3659677-3677166 GCA_030674055.1 Rhabdomys pumilio | reverse complement strand
TCTCTCTCTCCCTCCCAACCTCCCTCTTTCTCTCCTTCCCTCCTCTCCCTCTCTCTCTCTCTCCCCGTCTCTCTCTCTCCCTTCCTTCCCTCTCCCTCTCCCTTTCCTTCCCTCTCCTTCTCTCTCCCTCTACTTCTCTCTCCCTCCCAACCTCCCTCTTTCTCTCTCTCCTTCCTCTCTCTCTCCCTCCTTCCCTCCCTCCCTCCCTCTCTGTCTCAGCTCAGGAGACCCATCCTGTCCCCCACTTTCTACATTTGTCTTGTACTGGGTAGTCAAGATGTTCAATCCATGGCTCAGCCCCGGCACCACCATCCCACGTTCCCACCTGCACACCTACACTGCCTCTGCCTACTGTGAGCTGAGTCCCCGCCTACCTTTTGTGCCATACAGATTGTTGAAATTCTTCTGGTTGGTCTCCTTGGAGAGGCGGCCTGGCGAGGATGGCTGGTAGGATGTCCGGCCACCACCTGTGGGGCAGAGACATCATTGCAGAAACGTGATCCTGACTCAACTGAGCCTGTGGACTCCAATTTCCCAAGGGATCTTAGTATCCTAAACATCTCCCTGAGAGCCCACTGGACTTTTCTATTAGGAACAGTTCCTGGGTCTAGCCTGTGGTAGTTACAAAACTCATCACCCAGATGGGAACCCTTTGGAAAGCAGAAGGGACACTATTGGCCAATGTGCCCAGAGCACTAGAATTCTGGGTGTACTAAGATGCTCAGTCACTCTACTTAGGAGCTTTGAGGGTACAGAAGCTGACAAGCCAACATTCCTGAGTCAGTGCCTGTGTGAACTGGACTGCAGAGGCTGAGATCTGGGGCAGGAGGAGGAAGAAGAGGCATGACAAACAGTGGGGGATGGGAGAGAATGGATGCTTTGTGATCTCACCCAACGACCTAGACTCCTACAAAGGCTAATGGACCAGCTTGGATCTTGTGTCAACACAGCCTGTGGCTTCTCCCTGCTCTCTATATTGTGTTCCCACGCAGCCCAGGGTCAGGGCCCTCCTGTTGTCTCTACCCCTCTCACCTAGACACCATACACTCACCCACTGCTGACTCACCCAGCCCTGCACTGCTTGTCCATCCTTTTCCATCACAGCCCTGCCCTCTGCACTGGGCTGAGAACCCCTCCTTCCTGAGCCTGGAAACTAGTTTCTCCAAGGGAGGGAGTCATAGTCACTCCAAGCTTCTAGGCTCAGCCTGGTAGCCTTTGGTGGCCTTGTTTCTCCGATCCTCTTGACGTCTTAGCAGCTCCTCCCATGCCTCTCCTTTACCCTGAGCCTGGGAGTTGCAGGTGTCCTGCCCATCCTGTTCCCGCAGGGCAGGGACACCAGAGGAACCTGTTTCTTCCACCTATGGATGTCACAACCAACTCACAGGGCCAGAGTCAGAGTCAGAAAAGCTCCTAGCCCTGGAGTCTCACTGCCTCTCTTCACACAGAAGGACACAGGCCAGAGGGGACAGTGACCAGCCTCAGGCTGATTCAGGCCTGGCACTCTCAGGGAGCAGTTATAGGAGGCTGTACTACCTACACCTGGTGGACAGCAGTAGGGCCACTCTGTCCCTGGATCTCCCTTATGCAGGGAGAATCAAGCAGAAGCCAGTGGAGTTTGGACCACCCATCAGTGGGGCTCAAACAGCTTCATCCGGCTAGTCCTTAACCAAGCAAGGCTGAAAGCAGAGCAACTAGGCTATGTGAGGCAGACAGGGGCTTTTAGGGAGAGACGCTGGGGATCTGGCCAGTGCTATTTGTCCTTTCATGGAACTGGCTAAGTAAGAGCAGACCTCCGGGAAGAGAAGGAACAGGACTGATGTCAGAGCCTGGTTAACCCCAGGAATGTCAGAGGGGAAATCCTGGCACCTCTCTGCTGCTTAGAACCTTCCAGAAAGTCTGGGTGTTGTTATGGAAGGTGGGGTGCAGAACTTCCTGTTTGATGAGCTCGCTTCTCCCTATCCCTAGCCTTGTGGATTTATCTAACTGCTCAGAGCCTCTGGCTCCTCTCTCCAGCCAATTGCCTGCCCAAATCTCCCCCCTTCTCTCTCTATCCTCCATTCTCCAGCACCCCCACTTCACTCTAGGCTCTCTGGTTCCCACATGCACCTGCATACCCCTGCACACCTGGGCCTGTGGCCTGGGACAGCCACCCTTATAGTAACAAGCACTGTTGTGCTCTGTTGCTGGCCTCTAAGAATGTTCCAGACTATTCTGCGTCAAGGACAGGTATACCCTGGTCTACAGCCCACCAGGCTATCCCCCCTGGAGGACAGGCTAAGGAGGCTAAGGGGAAACTGCAGAGGAGCAGACTGGCCCTGGAAGTAGCAGCCCTGGCCAGTGCTCACTGCTTGCAACTTGGGCAGATGTTCCACACAGCTCTGGCCTGCCAGAGGAGAGTCTGGAAGACGCTCTGAAGGACAGAAGCTACAGGAGTCTCAGGCTGCTTTAGGAGGCCGATGCCTCTAACGAGCAGAGTGCTAGAAAACCTGTCACCAAACCAGGACATGTGTCACGAGCGAGTGAACGCAAGCACTGATGCAGGTACCAGACACACTGAGTTACGGTCACTCTGCCCAGGAAGAACCCCCTGAGAGGGGCTTTGGACCGCTACCATTGGTAGCACACTCCCTCACCCTTGGGTGTGAGGTACATGGAGTATCTCTTCATGGTGTCTGGTGTGCTCCACTCATTCCCATAGCTGCTTGTGTAGCTGTTCATGTAACGATGGTCCCCACCTGGAAGAGAGAACAGGTCAGCAGCAGAAGAGATGGGGACGGGAAGCTGGCCCCCAGGGAGCGTCAAACCCTCACAGAGAACACGACAACACTGTGTCCACACCCAATCTGTTCCCCCAGTGAGCTACTTTCCAGTCACACGTCTCCTGTGGAAGGCTATGGTGTGCATGGTAGACACCCATTTCTTCTTTGATCTCTATATCAATTCATGGGCAGATGTGAGCATCTCCCTGTGACGGAAAAGGAAATCAAGGCTCCTGGTGATAGGACAATCAAGGGATCTGATCCCTGACTCCAACTCAGTCCTGGCCACTGCTGGTGGCGTCAGGTGGTGGATTGATGAGGTTCTCTCTTGGCCTCTGTGGTCCAGGGATCTAGTCAGCTATGTAGGGTAATCTGCACACAGCTGCAGACTCTCAAACACCAACAATCCTGTCTCTAGGTGTCCAACTCTACCCTTACCCTGCTACTCTCCACGCCTCTCCTGTCCCCTACTACTTCCTAACTGCTGTTTCCTCCAGCCCTCCCATGTTCTCTCAGGTAAGGAGTAAATGGCTCAGACCTATCCTTCATCTTCATCTCCATCACCTCATCAGCATCTAGCAGGATCCTGGTACCCAGTAGGCTAAAGGTATTTGTCCAGCTGTGGTCTCACTAAACCAAGGATCTCTGAAGGTGACCTGGTACCTCTGAGCCCTGGGCCTGGGATGGTGAAATGCTTCTCTGGTCTAACAGGCAAGCCATCATCAGGAAACAATAGATGGGTCACCCCAAGGTCTGACTCACATGCTACCTATCCTCTATCTTCTATAACAGATACCATCCAGCCAACAGTCAACGGTGATAAGAACATGATGTCGGCAAAGGAGGCTTCCCCCTGGGCCTGTGGCACAGGTGCAGGGCAGCTGAGTCAGCACACCCAGCCTTGCTCTTGGCTACCATCTCACTCCACACCTTACATAGGACGCAGGGCCACACCTGCACAGAGACTGAGGCAGGAATCTTCATGACCTAGAAATGGGACGATGAGCCACTAAGAGGCTGGGTGGTTCCTACAAGATTCATAGGCCACCCTATCCTAGCTAGAACTATCCTCTCCCATCTGCCCAAGCAATACCCAGGGAGTCTACTGCAAGGTTTGTACCACAAAGATTATAATGGTCCTTCCTTAAACCACTGCTGTTGCTGTCAACAGTGGTGGGGGCCCTGTTTAAGATGAGAAACCATAGCATCCAGATCAACGGTGGGAAGCCCAACAGTATGTCCTCCCCATCGGCTGGAGGCCCTTTGAAAGGCTGCTTCTCCAAATAACAACCTGGACATCTGCAAGATGCGATGCCCTGCCAGGGGAAGGAGAAAGGCCAAGGAAGGACAGAACTCAGCATGATGCCCAGGTTCCAGGGGGAGCCCTCCATCACACTGGCTGTCACCTTCCCCATTAGGATCATGGCTATTGTCATTAGGAAAAGGCTGTCAGGATCTGAGTGCCATTCTAAGCCAAATGATTGTCTTGCTAAAATGGCTTATCTGTCCTTAGGTGTGATTGCATGCACCCCCCATATTTAATAAGGACACTGTGTGGTATGATGCATGTGTGGTTCCCTATACACTCCTAGCCTTTCTCCTCTGGGAAGACTGTTGTGCTGCACCTGAGACCAGACAGTATCATCCCCATTGGTGCTTGTGGCTACGAGGCCCAATCAAGTTGTTTTTGAAAATCTTGCATTGGACCTGAGCCATCGGGGCTTGGCCTTGGAGAAAGTACCCAGGCTTCAGGCCCTAAAGGGATTGGGATTGGATGGAATAAGGCTTAACAGGGCAGTTCCTCAGGTTAGGAGGCTTTCTGTGAGATAATTCAGGTGATCTCTACAGCGGAAAGAGTGACGCAGAGAAGGGCTGATTTCAGCAAGGGTGAGTCACAGAGACACGCCAAGTCCCATCACCTCCAACCCACCACCAGGCCGATTTTAGCCTGTGGGCTTAACACTACTCATCACAGCCATGGTGACAGGCCTCCCTCCAAGCCCAGATGTAATTCTAGGTTCCTTATGAAGCCTGTACCCCATCCATTCAAAGCCAGCCCATTCAAGCAGTAGGCTTGAATTCGAGCTAACAGTCAGATAGAAACTTGAATGAAACCAGGCCTTGACTTTGTGAATGGCCCACAAAGGAGGCATCTGTACAGTAGTTCCCAGAGGCTCTCTGCTCTAGAGACCCCTTGTAAGAGCTGCCAGTTCAATGGGGGTGCTAGAATCCCTAACATGTCCAATGGATGAGTGAATGTGGACCATGAGGAGTCAGCTAGCCAGGTTCTTGTCTAATCTGGCAGCAGGAATTGACTGAGAAACACACTCAACCTCAGACTTGCAGACAAGGGAGGACCTACCATTTTCCATATGGTTCCTCTCGATGAAGTTGCGGCTCAAATCGGCCTTGCACATCTTCTCAACATGGCGCATGCACACGTTGAGCAAGTCATCCTTGCAGTTGCCAAGAGACTGTCCCAGCCCCTCCCCCTCCAGCAGGACATGGTAGGTGGGCAGAGGAGGAGGGAGAGAGTAGTTGCTCATCAATGCACCAAATTCCTACCAAAAAGAAAAGAAAAGAAAAGCAGTCATTGACTTTGGCGGTCTTTGTTGAGTTATGGGAAGCTGGGTCTGCAAGGGAACTCTCGGTTTAGTTGGGGGCTGTGCTGAGAGCCAGAACGGCTGAGTTCTAGGATCATCGCAATAGCTAGCCTTACTTTATCCTCCCTGGACAGATGAGTCAGCTAAAATCAGCCTTGGCCGAGTTAGCATTCAGACGAGAGACTCCATGGCTCCCACCACTCATGTGTACGTAACGTACATACTCGGGATGTTGTAAAAGTAACACAGACTGTGTAGAATTTAGGTAAAAGGATAAAGAGGTATGTGAAAATACCAGAACCGTGCGTGTATTTCCATCTTGACAGGCTTACTCAATCCTGTCTCAATCCTTCTATGGTTCTCACATATCCCTTCTCCCTCTCCAGAGCATCTCTCCTCCTCAAAACCTAAGCAGCCTGCAAGAGAAAGACCCTTTCCAAATTGCATCTTTTCTTCTAGGCCGTCCTTAGATTGCTTCAGCCCGCCAGCCATTCTCTGAATTTCCATAGGCACTTATCTCCTGAGCCACATGCTTTATCACTTAATTACACACTTTTCCATATTGTTCTCTAATTGTACACGCCTTATCTCCCCAGTTGGATTGCAGCTGCTTGGGGGCAGGAACCATGTCTTATACTTCTCTGTTCACCACGCCACCTGATAGAGTCCTGCCTGCCCAGGAGTATCAGAACATTCTAGCAGACAGAAAGACGGATGCCCGAATACACAATCAGACTAGATCAAAGATAACAAATATGAAATGTTCTCATGCCACTCCTCCCTTCCCCAAAGCAGGCATTACTAATTAATCACGGAACTTTTTCTTATCAGCGTCTAGAGCGCCGCTGGTACATAGCAATTGAACTTGGTACAAGGTGACACTTGCGTGTCATCCTTAGAGTAGCAGAGAGAGTAGACTGGGTAGAAAATTAAATAGATGAAAGGATTGGTAGTGAATGGATGGATAAATGGTGGGTGGGTAGTAGGTAGATGAGTGGGTTTGTTGGTGGTGAGTGGAGGGGGAGATGGGTAATGAATGGATGGATAATAGGTGAGTGGATTGGTAGGCACTGAATGGAGTAATGGATGGATGGATGGATGGATGGATGGATGGATGGATGGATGGATGAATGTGTGGATGGATGGATACATGGATGGATGGATGGATGTGTGGATGGATGGATACATGGATGGATGGATGGATGCATGCATGCATGCATGCATGGATGGATGGATGATGGATGGATGGATGGATGGATGGATGGGTGGATGGATGGGTGGATGGATGGATGCGTGGATGCATGCATGCATGGATGGATGGATGGATGGATGGATGGATGGGTGGATGGATGGATACATGGATGGATGGATGGATGGATGGATGGATGGATGGATGGATAGATGCATGGATGGATGCATGGATGGATGGATGCATGGATGGATGGATGGATGTGTGGATGCATGGATGGATGGATGGATGATGGATGGATGTGTGGATGCATGGATGGATGCATGGATGGATGGGTGGATGGATGGATGGATGTGTGGATGCATGGATGGATGGATGGATGGATGGATGGGTGGATGGATGGATGCTAGGTGGATGGGTGGTGAGTGGATGGGTAGAAATGGAAAAATGAATGGATGGGTTGACCGTGGGTAGATGGATAGTCAGTGAATAGATAAGGAATGAGTGAATGGATGGATGGTAGGTCAATGGGCAGTGAGTAAGTGGGTAATCGTACATAAGTGGATAATGAGTGAGAGCCTGAGAAACGGGATGAGACGAGCCACGGGACCAAGGATGTGAACGGTGGGGTCGGCTACCTGCAGAAACAGCACCGAGTCACTGATGCTGTGCAGCTGCTCCCGGGTCTGCTTGTCCTCATGCAGCACCTTGGCCCTCTCGTCCAGAGCATCCACGATCACCTTCACCTGGTCCACGGCATCCTGCTCCCGCTGCTCCAGTGCAGCCCTTATTTCTTCCTTCTGCTTCTCCAGGTCCCTCACCAGGTCCCTGAAGTTCTGCTCCAGGATAGCCTTCTCATTGGTGGTAAAGCTCTAAGTCCAGGATCAGAGGAAGGTTGAGGAAGGGTTGCATTAAGGAACAGACCCAGAGAACCCTAGGGCCCTGACTTGATGAACCTACTTGTCTACAAACCTCATTTGAAGGCCTCATTGAGTGATGCCATTTACGGATAACCATGACAGTGCATATGTTGTCGCTTTAAGTGGATTGCTTTGTTATTGTTGCTTGAGACAGGATTATAAGTAAACTAGGCTAGCCTCAGACTTCTTGTGTGGTCAAGGTTGGCCTTGAGCTTCTGATCCTCCTACCTCTACCCACTGAGTGTTGGGATGACAGGTGTGTGTCACCTGCACATCTGTCTGCAGGTGTTCCTTATGGTCCACTCTTCCTTATTTACGGTGGCTCTTTCCTGTGGGTGGGTCAGCATGAGCCACTATTCCATGCTCAAGTGACTCTCTGCATGCTCCCACAGTCTCCCACAAGTCAGGGTATGCTTGCCGAAACCCCAACTAGAGCAAACATTATTTGGAAAGTAAATCAGTTGGCTGCTCCTGAGGCCAGGCTCCACAGTCAGTAACCTTAGACGGGTTTGCAATTATCCAAGCCACAGCAGACATACTGCTTACCATGCTGGCCCAAGTAGGAAAAAAAAAAAAAAAAACACATATATATATATATATATACATTTAGTAGCTGGGTAGTCTGGTGGGCAGAGCGGCCATTAGAGGACATTGAAGATACATGGAGGTACAGCTCTAGGGTCTTTGTTTGTTGGCTCGGGTGATAGGTAAAAAAGCCCACCTAACTGGCCTAGACCGAAAAGGAAAGTGGGTGGGAATGCCAAAGGGGGAAGGAGGAACCTAAACTCAGAAGTATGGGTGTCACTGTGGGCCAAAGCCTGCAGCAGCGGCGGAGGTCTGCCTTCTCCTGAGCCACACAGGCAAGTGAGGGCAGCACTGGAGAGCCTCGGGCGGCTCACCTTGATCCTGTCTTTCTCCTTTTGCCACTTCTCGGCTTCATCTTCAATCTCAATGATCTTCAGCTGCAGCTGTTCCTTCTGCAGTGACAGCTCGGTCTGTAGGGAAAACATAGAGGTTGACGTTGTCAGGACCAGAGAGGGGCGGGGGGAGACAGAACCAGAGACCCAGGCTGGTGATTCGCCATAGAGTAAACTCAGGCCCATTCCACATTCATCCGTATAGCCCTTCACTCAGCAGTGTATGCAGTACAACACTTCTGTGTTAATACACGACTAGGGCTGAACAGCTTGGCTGCGTTCTCACAGGGGCTAAGCCCCCTAGATGCTTCCCACCTAACCTGAAAGGTGGGAGCCTCTGGCTCCTTTCAGTGGCCCTGGGCCCTTGGTGAAAAAATGGACTGGACTCAGCCCAGTTCGGTAGAGCCCTGCCCAGGGAGTGTCTCGTAGCAGAAACCCCATGCAGCGTTTCTGTGGCATGACGCAGGCCTGGTGTTGCAAGCAGGAGCTGGGGTTGCCGCCGCCGGCATAGACTCCGTCTAGGCAGGCACAGCTGTAAACCTGTTTACAAGAAAGGGAGCGTATCTGCACTGTAGGCAAGACGGGAACACTCCCCCAGGCTCCCTGAAGAAAAAAAAACTACAGAGTGAGGCCAGGCAGGGTGGAGAGAGGACCTGAGACCCCTGTTCAGAGGCTCACAGATTGTCAGACCCCGTGGGGGTCTTGGAAGAAGCTCTCTCAGGAGGACACTGAGACATCAGGATTACATGTGGAGAAGAGTCCTTCTCTGAAAATAGCTGTAACTGAGGCAGATTGGAGGCATGAAGCTAAAGTCAAGACTACTCAATGAGTCAAGGGCACCTCTGTTTTCCTCCTGGGCCTCACTTGGGTTCCCAAAGCCCTATCCAGCTTGGAAGACAAAGGGAGTGATCCTTCAAGGAGGTCTTGCATGATTCAAAGCTTCCCATAACCACTGAGGTTTGAAAACAGACTCTTACCCCTGTCTCAAGCCATCTCCCTGAGGAACCTACTAGAACACTTTGGCTAAGGTGACAGCCGCTTGTGAACAGACTAAGGGGTATCTATGGGGTGCCCGAGGCTGAGGCTGAGGCTGAGGCTGAGGCTGAGGCTGAGGCTGAGGCTGAGGCTGAGGCTGAGGCTGAGGCTGAGGCTAAGGCTGAGGTTGAGGAAACGCTAGAATGCCCGCTGCAGTCCCCAGAGCATGGCTTCTAATGGTAAATAGGTTCCCATTGGCTTTTTAGAAATGGTGTCCGGAGGTGTGAAAAACAGGGACTCGGTGGTCACAGAGACCCCGCCTCCAGACAGAAAGTCCTGCTTCCACGTTCTGCTAAGATGTTCTCAGCAAGCACCTGTTCCACCGCCAACGTCTGAAAACCGCACAGCATGGAACATACCATCACCGGAGAGGAAGACAGGCTTGCAGGAAGAGATGAGGATGGGGACTTGGCTGGGTCTCTGGACCAAAGCTTGGGAGAAGACACAGTAGCGGGAGGGGGAGAAGAGAACAGAGAGAGTAAGCCCCCACCCTTCAGATCCAGAGGGTGAAGAGTCAAGATGCCCAGGAAACACTTGGCAGAGCCAGTGATCTGAAGACCCTAATGTGGTCCAGGCCTGAGTAGCAGCTCTAACCCTGAGGAATAGATGACGTGTGATAAGAAGTGTGTTCCAGCAACTCTCCCATTCCTGAAGAATTTCTGAAGGAGACCAGGGTCCAAGTACAGCAGGGGGCCTCCCATCTTCTGCAGCTGAGCCTTTAGAATTGGCTCACCCAAAGCTCATGAATAAGAATCCAAGATGGACATGCTTAGCCAACACCGGAGGGCAGGCTGTGGGGTCTAAGTTCCTTCACTTCTCTATGCTCTAGCCCCATCTGTGCTGTGGAGGAAACCTGAACATCCATTCCCACTACAGAGGGTGTGGGAGAGATGAGAATCATCAAGTGAAGCTCTCAGAAAGCACCTGACGCTGGCTGAATCATGTCCCCATGGCCACTTCTCTATGGCACCCTCCAGGTGGGGCAAGGAGGTAGGCATAGCAAGTAGGGTAGGGGCAGACGTTCTCAGGTGACCAGTGCTCATTTAGATGGTGAGGTTGGTACGTGGAGCCTGATGGAGTCCAGATTTGGCATAGACACAGTCAGGATACTGAGGGCAGACTGAGGAGTGGACAGTGGCTGGGACACCATGCTTAAAAAATATAAAATATCCACTTGTAAGTGGAGAACCCTGGGGGAAGCAGGACGGAGGTAGAAAAGACTAAGGACAAGCAAAGCCCTGCTGGTGGGAGAAGATGAATGCCAGAGTTAAGAGCTGGAGGTGAGCAGTGGTGCCGAGAGACACCTATCAAGAGCTGGATGGTCAGCCCACAGTTGGATAAAGGCTCTTCCTGGGAAAATGGATTGGCTAGCCAAGAGGAAAGAACGAGGTCCTGAGTCTAAGGGATCCAGCTCAATACAGTTTAGACCATGAAGCACTTAAGCTAGGGACAAAAAGACATCAGCTCCCAGGAGTCTATGAAAGGCAGGGAGGGAAGAGGGAGGGCAGGGGCCATCTGAGGTCTGGAGAGGAGAGTGGAGGTGTTGCCCAGCCACCCACGTTGGTAGGAGGAGATGGCCAGCCTGGGCACGTGCAAGGGCAGGATCAGAAGTGGAGACAAGCTGTCTGCATCAGTGGGCGGCAGAATGGGTCAGGGCAGAGGAGAGACTGGCCCTCCTCTTCTCTAAGGCTCTAAAGATGTTGGACACAGGCAAAGAGAGGCCCCAGTACCCACACCACAGTCAACACGACAAGACCTTGCAGGATACAGCGTATTCCTGGAGCTGGAAGTAGTGTCACAGTAATGGTCCCTTCTCCTGTCTAGGACATCCCTTCCTGCCCCATGGAGGACAGGTGTTAGGGTCAGGTCTCTAGGGATGTGCCTCAGATCTTCTTAGTGCTTGTCAGAGGTTTTTCTGCTTAGAAAGTAACAACGGGATACCCAAAGATACCATGACCGTAGGAGGAAGAAAGGCACTGGGCTACTGAGTATCTCCTACGAGCCAAAGACCCTGTGGAGGTCAGTGGCGTTAACCACATATTGCAGAAGCGGCAGCCAAGACCTAGAGGGGCTACGTAGCTGGTCCAAGTGCACGCTGAGAAAGAGATGTAAAGCCAAGTTGTAATCACAGGGCCCACTTCTTATTCTGTGACCTTCAGAAGCATCTCTCAGGTAGGAAGGAGTCTAGACATTCCTGGGACACACACACACACACACACACACACACACACACACACACACACACACACGCTCCAGTTACCACTCTTCTACTCCCCTTCCACAGGACCTCAGCTCCCTAGTGTTCCGCCCCTCCCCATTCCTCCCTCCTGGCTTCCTCCCACTCCTCGATTCTTTCCCTACACCCTGCCCAGGCCTGTCCCTAAATGCTTCCTTTGTTCCCTTCTCCCACACTGTCTGAGGCCTCTCCTCTGTGATGGCTAAGATGGCCCCTGTGTGGGTCACCCAGTATTAAAATTCTTCTGGCCTTGTGTGAGTAAGAAGCCCTCTGAGAGTAGAGGGAAGGCACTTCCTGAGGTGCTTCAGCCCAGATTGGCCATCAAGTATAGACAAAGTCAAGCACTAGACAGGTGAACAGGCAGGGACCCGGGAAAGAAGAACCTGACAGGCCTGGCTGTTCTGTCAGCCTGGATTAACTGCATGGGCCCTGGGCTGTGACATTTACCAAATGAGCCAGTTAATTGCCAAATTTGTACTCTCAGACACATGGTAATTACCTGGATAAGAATCTGAAGTGCTGAATAGATTTCATATTTCTATGCACACATGTCAAATGGCCCTATATCCATCCGTCGGCTTCACTGAGGGTCCCTTCTCACTCCCTCTGCTTCATCCTGACTCAGGTCGAAGGTTCAAGGCTAGCCAGAGTTCAAGGCTTCATCCTGGCATCTGCAGACCATTGAGGAATCCTATGGCTGTCACTACCCATCCCTTAACTTTATTTCCCTCTTGGTGAATTGGGATACCTTCCTCTGCCCAGCTATACATTAGAATCCGTGTGAACCACGTCCCGGAGCAAAGACTGGGACTCTGTATTCTAACAGATTATCAAGTAAACCCAGCCTACAGCCTATTGTTTGAAGGCCGTTGGATTTTAATGATCACAAGAAGACCCTTCTAATCCTGCAGGGAAAAGAGGTTTGAAGTGGTAAAGAGAAATCCCCCGATTCCACCCCACCTCACCCCTGTTCTTCATCCCCAGCCTTTGTGTGAGTCTCTGTATCACTGAACCTGCCCTCCATGCCTCAGGACTGCTTCATTTGTAACCATGCAAATGTTGAGCCCAACCCTGGCCCACATGAGCTCCATAGAGACTGGATCACCAACCACCTGCCTGGTTCTCACTTTCCAATCCTTTAATTGATCCCCCTCATCGTCCAACTGATCATGCCCCTGTCTCACTCCTAGACCCTGAAAATGCCCAGCGAGATTCTAGGAACCTCAGCTTTTAGTCTGAATCTCAGTCCCTACCATCTGCTCAAGGAGCTTTCCTCCCCAAAGGAACACAGCAAGAAACCCAAGAATCAGTGGCTGCATTAGCCTGGTACCCTAGTGGCTCCGCCTTGCTCAGAGAATTGGGTAAGAAGATGAGAAATCAAGGCACAGGGCAAAGTAAGAGAACTGAGCCAAGTGAGGATGTCTAGAATGTGGACAGGTCACTTAGCATGAGCCCCTTTAGGGTAGCACTCCAGTTTGGATGTCATCAGAGTATGCCTTCCGATGCCAACGATGTCAACCCAGAGACCAGGTCAAATGCGCCTTGAGACAAGGGCCACCTAGAGCAGAAAGCTGTAGCTGGAGGGACTTGGGATGGTTAGGAAGGACAATGGACAAAAGGGATGCTGATATCCCTCTTCATCTTATCTGCTAACATAGCCTGAGAAAACTCAGAGGTATAAGCTGGACCAATGAGTACCTATGGGACTACTTGGGGCATTGAGAGAGGCAAACACTGAGAGCGGCTAGAGAAAGAGCCACCATCATGTGGCATAACACATGATCCTTTCCCGGTACAGCCTGTGCTCCAAGTCTGTACATAGGACGGAGATCCGGGAGATGAGTGCCCGTAGCCATGGGTGTCATCTTCAGCCTTGTGCAACTAACCTAGACATTGCCTAATGATCTCACCAGCAGGCCTGCAGAGCTGGTTCTGCCTGCCTGCTTGCACAAAGGCATGCAGGAGCTGGTGTTTCAGTTTGGTTCAGAATGCCTTCAGAAGATGCCAGAATTGGCATTCTGCTTTAACCCAATCCACCAAACCATCCCCCCTATTCTGAGTCAAAGTCCACCTCCAGGTACAATATCCCATAACAGCCTGCTCTAGACAGACGGCTTCGATGCTGTCTTCTAGATGCTCAATCCCACTCCTCTCTGTCTATCCTTGTGTTTCGAGAGCACAGACTGCTGGGTTGTTACCCCAGGTTACCCCAAGTTCCCACCATAGCAGCCACTCCAGTATCCCATTCCCTCTCAAGATGATTTCAAATATTGCAAGAAGATCCAGGCGCATCTTTCTCCAGCCAGAATACATAGCCAGGTTCCATTCTTTTTTTGGGTGTATTCCCTGCCCCTCCCCATCTGCGGAGTGAACAGGAGACTGTGAGACCGTGAATGCTTCATTACACCTGGTATTCTTCCTCTGTGATTCTGTGTTTATGCTTCTGCATACCTGGGAGGGTGTCCCACCTTATTTGTCTGTCTGAGACTCTGCTTCTTTACCAAGCCCTCAGAGTCAAGGACAGAGCCGTAGAGCAGCCCCTGGCTGAGAATAGCAAACTCGGAGCTCTCGTGTCTCCAGGCCAGGCTGCCCACACTTTCCTGACCTCTGGAACCAGCCCTTCTGCAGACTCTCACAATAAAGCCAAAGTTTGCCCAGAAAAGAGGCCAGTGTGTACACCAGGCTCTCAGTGGAAGTAGGACCTGAAACCTTCGCTTTATGTACCCACTTTGCCCCGCCCTTTCTCACCCCAGAGAGAGACTTTTCTAAAACTCCTGGGGCTTCAAAGAGAAATGTGAAAACCGCCTAGCACAGTAGTTCTGAGCCTTCCTAAGGCTGTGACCCTTCAATTCAGTTGCTCATGCAGTGGTGACCCCAATCATAAAATTATTCTCCTGGCCGCTTCATGCCCGTAATTTTGCTACTGCTAGAAATCATAATATAAATATTTTTGAAGACAGCGATTGGCCAAAGGGATCTGAACCACAGGTTGAGAATCACTGGTCTAGCCCATGCCTCAGTTTCACATGGTGAGTGGTGGTGGGATTTAGTCACTATCTTATAGCTCGTGACTGGCAACTTCCTAACACCAGACCTGAGACCGACTCACAGTGACTGCCCTTGCTTCTGTTCTGAATTCCCAAGTACAGTCCCTAAGAGAGGCCTTCATGCTCCCTCTCTCTGTCTCCCATCCTGAATCTAAAGGCCAGGCTGGAACCATTGATGTCACATTGGTGTCAGAGGACACTGGGGCCAGGGACAGGAGAAGCTGAAGACACCTTTAAGAGCCAAACAAAGCTTCTAGAAAGGATGTCTGAATCTGTTCCCATCTGTGGCTCAGAACCTGCTGCCCAAGGGTAGGGGCAAGGGGCACAGATCACAGAGCTAGGTAAGGAGAGGTCCCTTGGGGTACAAAAGCTGACAAGAAAGTAAAGCCCCTGCACTGGCCACCAGAAAGGTTTGCCCCTGGGGAGGCCACATGCTGCTGAGTGAGTTCAGGAAGGGACAAGCTGGGCCTTAACCCAGAATACCTTCCCCAGGTGCACCAAATCCACATGTCTCCACTTGCCTCTGCTCCTCCCCGTGGAAGTACCGCCTAATCGCACACAGGGAATTCACACAAACACACTTACGTAGCCCATACATAAATGTGGGCAGACACCCACATTCGCAGACACCCGCGTGCGTATAAAACACATTTACATCCACCCACCCACACCTGCTCTCGATCCAATGTTGTCCACCCACAAGCACAGACCTGTCGGCTGGAGCCACGAAAACAAAGGGCACAGGGCCCAACTGAGAGCAGAGTAAGGGATGGAGGTGGGGGGAATGATGGGAGTGACTTCCAGATTTGGGCAGAGCTAGCAGCTGCTGGACTGCAAATGTAAACTTGGAACTAGCAAAGACGGTACTCAGGGGCCCTCAAGTCCCCTCTTAGAATCTCTCTGCCTTAGTATCACATGTGAGGACACACACACACACACACACACACACACACAGAGAGAGAGAGAGAGAGAGAGAGAGAGAGAGAGAGAGACAGAGACAGAGACAGAGACAGAGACAGAGACAGGGAGTCAGAGAGAGAGTCGAGAGACAGAGATAGATCAGTCAAACAGAGTCCAGGAAAGAGTTCCAAATTTCAATTTTACACTCTGGCCTGACTTAGATTGGTCTCGTGAGCTTTGCCTAGCGTCTAATCTTCTGTTTGCTTACTTATGGGATGCCCCTCTGGTAAGATCGTTGGAAGTTAGAGAGTGACCTCTGACCCCCAGAATGGAGGTAAAGAGGAGAAAGAAATGTTTTCTAAAAGCAGAGCACAGAGAAGACTTAGGTCCCCAGTGAGGGTCAAGATGGGAGGAGTAAGGGAAGGTAATGAGGGGCCTAGTAAGTCACCTCCTTCTCGGCCTTGGCCTCCTCCACCGTCACGGTGCTATGGTTCTTGTGCTCCTGGAACATGCAGAGATAGCAGATGCAGGTTTGGTCGGTCTGACAGAAGAGCTCCATTGTCTTGCCATGCAAGGGACACTTTCGGGCCTCGAAGTCCCGGATGGGCTCGAGTAGCTGGTGGTCTCGGAAGGCAGCGCCCTCCAGGTGGGGCTTCAGATGCAGCTCACAGAAGGAAGCCTGGCACACGAGGCAGGACTTGACGGCCTTCTGCTTGTTGCCGATGCAGGAGTCGCACAGCACCTCCTCGGAGCCCGACTTCGCCCGCAGCAGGAGGCTGGATTCAGCCCTGGGGTAGCTATTCCTGCGGACCTCCCCCGGCTCCACGATGGTCACCGTGGGTTTGCGGGGCTCGGAGAAGATGGACTTTCGCAGCTCCCCCTTCTCAACAAAGGTCACAGGAGGTTTCTTGGAAGCCCCCAACTGGAGCCCTGCATAAGGGGATCTCCTGCCTTCCGCGGAGTCCATGCTGAAGTAACTGGAGCTTTTGTCGTCGACTGACTCCACGAATTGGATGATAGGCCTGCGCCACTCATTGCTGGAAAATAGGCCACTCTTCCCCTCCCCTGACTTCAGGGCACTACCCAGGGTCTTGCCCTCTGTCACCTCCCCACTGTGCCCGTTGGTTGCCTTGGTGTCCTTACTGTCTGCTTTAGTGCCATTCTCTAGGCTGCCGTTGGGACCCGGTGGGCTGCGGGCGTCCCTGGCTTCCGGACTGGCCCCATTGCTCCTGGAGGCATCGGCACCTTCCATGGTAGGTCACTTGCTAGCCTGCTTCTGCTGGTAGGGGTCTCGTGGCAGATGAGTTCAGCGGATGTCTCGGGCACGGAGTGGGGCTGGCAGCCAGAGCCCAGGGACACACCTGTGGGGAGAAGGTGGGGCAGGGGGAGGAGCCATGGGAGGAGCAACCTGACAAAACGGGCCCAGAGAGACAGGCGGGGCAGAGTGGCTAATTACCTGGGCCACGCCTGCACATTCATCCCTAGCCTGGGATTTTAAAGAAGTGTGTTTTTTTTTTTTTTTTCTCCCAGTTTTATTACTTCCCACCACTGATAACCAGTTAGGCTGCTTCCATCAGATGAACTTCTGGCAGGAAGGCGGAGCCTCTGTCCTCACAGGTGGGCAGGCTTTGAGGAGGTCAGCCCCCTGGGGCAGAAGTGAGGTGTCAGCAGAGGTCCACAGGACAGAAGGCTTCTTAATTGGGTCACACAAGCCAAATCGCCTTGTAATTTGCGGGCTGGACATCAAAAGCAAGTCTCCACCCTAGGACAGCACATTCTGAGGGAAGCGGTGGCCTGGGGTCTTGTTTGCACAATTGATTCTAACCAATTTGCAGCTGATGTCTTAGGTACTTTACATGTCTGAGGTTATTTAAGCCTCCCTA
>JANHMN010000024.1:3623594-3650810 GCA_030674055.1 Rhabdomys pumilio | reverse complement strand
AGAGGCTGAGGCAGGAGGATATCTGGAATAGAGGACAGGACAGTCTGGGCTAGACAGTGAGGAGACCTTGTCTCTGAAAAACAAAAGGGGGAGGGAAGCAATGGGAGGGGGGAGCAACGGCAAAAGAAAAGAACCCAGTAGGAAGGGATGAAGAAGGAAGCAACCAGAGGCTGTTGGGGAGGGAGGAAAGCAGATCAAACCGGGAGAGCACAGACCTCGGGAAGTACTCCACAGCCTTCGAAGCCCTCCCCAACCTTCACAGGAACTTGAAAGCGCCCCTCCAGGTGCAATTATCCTTTTCTACCCCTTTATCTTGTTTCACTTTTTATTATGGGGAAATTTGAAAAACACACAAAATAAACATGATGATCTAACTGAGATCCCCGTGCGCCCATCACCAGCTCCAACGACAGCCACATTGTGCCATTCTCGCTAGGATTTCAAGCACTCAATTTGTATGCTTTTTTTTTTTTTTTTTTTTTTGACACGGCTTTTCTAAGAAAATCTGAATAGTAAAATGTACAAATATTAGCTGTGTGGCGCTGATAAGTGTTTATATCTCGGTGCCCACATCTCTGTCATAACACAGTACGTTACCATCTTACTGGGAAATTCCTTCTCATTCCTTCCCAGGTAATCCCACAGGCTACCATCATTCCAAACTAACACTACCTCCAACAATGGGTTCATTCACTTTGCCTCCTCTAGGTCTTGGAGTAAGCAGAATCACTCGGCAAGCTTTCTCACCGGCTGGCTTTGTTTCTGAGCATCTCGGTGACTCACCTGTCTCGTGCCCATAGGTTTTTATTCCTCTGGACATTAGAATTCACATTAGATGTGGACATTAGAATTCATCTCAAAGTTTTGCTGGTGAACATCTGGGTTGTTTTCAGTGCATAACTACTGTGTATGAGGCTCCTGTAACATCTGTCTTGGTGGGCATGCTTTCAGTTCTCCTGGGTAAATAAATACCCAGGAGTGGAGTCACTGTGTCAGACAGTATGTGTGTTTAACTTTAAAAGAAACAGTTGGGCTGCCCAGATGGTTCAGCAGGAAAAGCCACTTGCTACTAAAGCCTGAGGGTCTGAGTTTGGTTCTTGAGACTTAGGCTGTGGAAAAAGAAAACTGACTTCCACAAGTTGTCTTCTGACCTCTACACAAACACTGTGGCACTTGTCGGTGCTCTTGTGCATGTTCTTGCCCGTGTGTGTGTGTGTGTGTGTGTGTGTGTGTGTGTGTGTGTGTGTGTCTGTGCAAGACACAAATAAATGAGGAAGGACAGAAGGCTGGAAGGATGGAGAATGAAGGGAGGAAGGGAGGGAGGAAGGGAGGGGGAGGGAGGGAAAAGGGAGGGAAAAAGGAGGAGGGAAGGAGAAAAGGGGAGGGAGGGGAGAGGAAAGGGATGTATAAGAAAGGAAGGAAAGGGGGAAGGAGGGAGAAAGGGAAAAGAAGGGAGGAAAGGAGGAAGGGGAGGGAGGAAGGGGAAGGAGGAAAGGAAGGGAGGAAAGGGAGGGAAGAAGGGGAGGGAGGAAGGGGAGGGAGGGAGGGAGAAAGGAGGAAGGGGAGGGAGGGAGGGAGGGAGAAAGGAGGAAGGGGAAAAAGGGGAAAGGGAGGGAGGAAGAGGTAGGTAAAGAGGAAGGGAGGGTGGGAGGGAAGAAGGGGAGGGAGGGGAGAGGAAAGGGAAGGAGGGAGGGAGAAAAGAAGGAAAGGGGGAGGAAGGGAGAGAAGGAGGGAGGGGAAGAGGAAGAGAGGAAGGGGGAAGGAAGGGAGGAAGAGTCCATTTTTTTTCAGATGTGCCTGTGCTATGTGACATTCCCCACAGGGGTATGTATGCATTCAGCTTTTGTAGTTTCTTCAACTTCTTGTTGACTGTAAGCTTTTTCTTCCTTCTTCTCCCCAAAATTACTTATTTTCATTTTGCCTGCATGCATGTCTGTTTATGATACGTGTGTCTGGGGCAGGAGGAGACCAGAGGAGGCATCAGATGCCCTGGAACTGGAGTTACGGAGAGTTGTGTCATCACGAGGGTGCTGGGGAGTGAACCAGGGTCCTCTGCTAAAGCAGCCTGCCTTCCTTCTTAGCCACGGAGCCATCTCTCCAGCCCCTGTAAGAGTTTTCAATGCAGCCACGAGGAGGTCTGTGGTGACCTCTCATAGTTGCCTAGGGACTATTGATGTCACGCAGTGTTTCACGTGAATAGTGTACCTGCATTTCCCTTTGTGTGTGAGGACTCTCTTCAACTCTTTTACCCACTTTTAATAGGGTCACTTGCCTTTTTAGGGGGTGCATATGGGTGTGGTGCATTGTATAAGTTCATGTGGGTATGAAAATGTATGTGCCATGTGTGTACATGTGAAAGCCAGAGGTCAATGTCAGGTGTCTTCCTGGATGGCCCTTCACCTTCGTCTCCGAGACAGGGTCAGTCTGTGAGAGCTTCGAGCTCACTGATTGGCTGGATTGGCTATCAATGATCCCCTGGGATCCTCTCAGCATCCTGGAGCTGGCGTTATACCCAAGCACAGTCATGCCCAGTCTTCACATGGGTGCTGGAGTCCAAATGCAGGTCCTCACACTTAAGTGGTGAGCCCTCTAACTACAGAGCTAGCACCGTAGCTCGATGCATGGCTTCTTAGGCTTCTTACTATTAACATTATTAATGTTTGAGATCGACACTAGAGCCTCACACATGCTAAATTTCACCACCAAGCTATACCCCAGCCCCTGTCATTGAATGAGAGGACTAGGAACAAGTCCTTTTCAGACATATGCTTTATGGATATTTTCTTTATATTTATATATGTGGTCGTCCCATTTGCTTAATAGCATGCCTTTTAAGACTTATTAAAGCATACTCCACATAAGTTATATAAAATTATATAAGGCATACATAAACCAATTTCAAGTCTGCCAATCAACAAGCCCTCAATAAATGTATACACTAATGAGATGCACAATCCTTTGGGCTAATGCCAAGCGCTGGACATCACTGAATTGCTTTCTGACATGAGCCTTTCAAGACTGTCATGTCAACGGGTACTTATGGAATACAATCTTCTCTGCCTGTCTTCTTTCTCTGACACAACATTTTGAGAGTCATCCACCATTTTGCTGTAAGTTCCTTTTCTATGTTCATCTTTGGATAAACCATGACTGATTTATCTATTCAATTCTTGATGGAGATTTGGTCTTTGTTTCAGTTTGAAGTTGTTATACCAACTGCTATGAATAAGCTGGGCATCATGGCTCATGCCTGTAATTCATCACTTGAGAAGCTGAGGCAGGAGGCTTGCCACAAGCTGGGGTAGTTACAGAATGAGTTCCAGGCCAGTCTGGGCTACAAAGCATGAACCTATCTCAAAAAGAAAAGAAAATATAAGAAAAAGAAAAGAGGAAAGAAAGAAGGAAGGAAGGAAGGGAGGGAGAGACGGAGGAAGAAAAGAAGGGGAAGAGAGAAAGAAAAGGAAATGGAAAACAAAAAAACATACTATGAAGAAATGTTTCTTTTTTTCCTTTTTCCGTTCTCACATGTGTGGAGTATACATGTGTGTTTACACATTTGCACACTGTGGGCACACATGCTGTGTATCCGTGTATATGGAGACCTGCGGATGATGTCAGGAATCATCCTTTATATGCCTCCATTTTATTCACTGAGCCAGGCTCTCTCAATCGATCCCAGAGCTCTCAGACATGGCTAGTCTCTCCCTAGTCAGCTTGTTCAGGGATCCTCTGTCTCGACCTTCTGAGTCTGGAACTGCAGGCTATCACACCCACTCAGCATAAACACGGATTCCTGATGGAACACACCAATCCTCACATATCTGAAGGAAACACTTTAACGGCCGAGCTTTCCAGAAATCTCTGTCTTCGTGTATTACAAATGGATACTTTGGTCATGTGACTGTCAGACTATTTTCCATGGTGGCTGTCGGCCTGGTTTCCTTTGTCGACATGATCTAATCAGTCTTTTTCCATTGAAGCCCTCCTGGCCCTTGCATGGCTCCCCAGTGTGATGGAGGTGCGCGTTCATCTAGTGATAAATGATGTCAAGCATCTGTTGGGTGATTCCCATTATGGGCTCAGTGTCTTTATACCTTCTGCCCAGTTCTTACAGAGGCTGTTTGCTTTCTTATTGAAGAAAAGGGAGATACAAGCATATATTCTAGACCTAAGTCCGTTGTTAGACACAGATTTTGCAAATGTTTTCAGCCCCAGGATGGCTTGTCTTTCTACTTCGAGAACCATGTCTTCTAAACAGCAGATTTTCATTTTGATAAAAGTCCAAATGATTGATTGTTTTTCTTAGAAGAGTTATGCTTCCTATGTTTTTTTAAAAAAAAAAAATCTAAACTTAGGTTTAAAAGACTTTAGGCATTAAACCAAGTTAACTTTTAGTTTTGGTACAAAATGAATTTTTTTACTATTGTCCATGGACATCCACTCTTTATTGAACTATTTGTTAAAAACTCTTGTTGAACAAAAGCTGTTGTTTCCCCCATTAAATTACAGCATCGTCTTTATGAAAAACCTATTCACTGTGTTTATAAAAGCCTATTCCCACACTCCTTTGCTCTTCCAGTCATCTAAATGACTTTTCTATGTTATAAAACACTGTCTTGGCTGTTGGTACCTTGCTATAAGTCTTAAAATAAGAAATGAGGTCTCCCAAGCTTGCCCCGACAAAAGCACAAATCCAAAATGCATTTTCTGACTCGGGGCGGGACTGCATTCCCTCTGGAAGGTTCTAACTGGGAATCTAATTGTTTTTCATTGTTTTTCATTTTCCTGAGACAGGGTCTCGTACAACCCAGACTGCACCCAGACTTGCTGCGTAGTCAAACATGATCTCTAACTCCTGATGCTTCTGTCTCCATCTCCCAAGTGCTGTGTGTGGTACCACACCTAGATCAGAGGTTCTATGAATCAAACCCAGGTTCTGTGCCTGCTGAATGAGTGCTTTGCCAGTTGACTTACATCCCTGTATCCCTGACCTTGGCTGTTGGGGAGGGGGTTGTTTGTTTTTGTTTTTGCAAAACAGGATGTAGTCCTGGATGGCCTGGAACTCATAGCAGCTCTCCTGCCTCAGCATCCCACGTGCTGGAATTCCAGGTCTAAATGATCACATCCAGCTAAGTTTCCTTTATTTCTGGACAAAACAGATGTTCAATTATGTCTTTACCGCTTGCTCAAAGAGTTTCTTTTCTTCACAGAATGTCTTAGATCCCACTGATTAAATTCAATCAACTATGTAGATCGCCAGCCTGTGTCTAGAATTTCCATTGAATGTTCACAGATCGGGTCTATCTGTCCACAGATCTGTCTGTCTGCCAGTGTAACACCATCTCAGTTCTAATTTATTTAAGATCTTAAAGCAAACCCAGTACTCATCTTTGAGATTTGTTTTTCTTTTTTTATGGTTTATTTTGGCTTCTTTATACATCCATATATTTTTCAGAAGGAATACACCAGAAAGCCTCCCAGAAATATGACAGGAATTACACTACATCTGTAGATTAATTTGTCAAAAATGACCTTCTCCATGTTTTCCCATTCATGATCAGCTTATGTCTCTCTTGGCTTGGGTCTTCTCCGCTTCACTCAAGCCATGATTTTTTTCTGAGCACAGTTCCTGCACACCTTTGTTGAAGACTTTCCTGACTGTTCCATTGTGTATAATACTATTGTAACGGATATATTTCTGAACACTAGCATACACGAATACAGTTTATTTGCATATAATGCCCTCATAGTCTGCAACCTAGCTAAATTCACCTATTGGTTTGGGTAAAGTTTTTATCCACATAAAAAAATCATCACGCCATGTTAATATACATTGTTTCCTTTCTTCCCGTTTCACTTGTTTCTTTTTCTTGCCTTGTTCCTAAGGCTATGATCTCTAGCATACTTTGTAACAATAGTAATGAAGGTAAACACCTGGCAGCTTGTCGTGGACTGTGAAGCATGTGTTAGGAGCTTTGCCTAGAATGGTGACTTGGGTTGGATTTTAAAAATAAGTACCCTTTATCAGACTGATTAAACTTTCATAGCTTTCCAAATTTTCCCATGAGTGGCTAAATTTTTTTTTCCAAATGATTTCTGAATACTTACTGATGTGATAATATCAGGATCCAGCTTAACCTGACTCCAGCCCCTGTGGTGGTAACTACCGTTCTGTCTGCCAAGCAGCCTTGGCGTTCATTCCATGTGCTAGAAGATAAACAAAGTCATTAAGAGTCCACCCAAGCATTTGGTGCCAGGCCTAGATTGTTGCTCACCTGATGCCTGCCACATTAATAGGTTTTGAAAAAACCCAGGTACATTTCCACTGACTGCAGCCCTGCCTTGTCCAGCTTGGTATACAAACCTCTTCCTCCTGTCCTAAGTTACAAGGATTTACTTGCTGCTGCCCAAGGTACAGTAATATGTACACTTTGTGCAGCTCCGTCTTTCCGAACGCTCATAAGCCTTTCACAGGTGGTTCCTACACAGTCTTTCTTTCTAAAACAGATAATAACACTTTTCACTTGGATTCTGTAAGGAAGGTGGGTTACAATAACTGCTCTACGAATTTAATTCAATATGGACTGGTTTACATGAAAAATCTCTACTAAGGAAGGAGAGTCTTACTGGGTTTTTTTGTTTTGTCTTTGTTTTGTCTGTTTTGTTTTTTGGTCTTTTGTTGTTGTTGTTGTTGTTGTTGTTGTTTTGTCTTACTTTATTTTGATGGGAAATACACATCAGTCCAAATTCTGAGTTCTCTTGGGATACTGATATACAGTACCACTGTCTTTCATGATGACAGGCAGCATTGGAGAGCTGCACCTCCCAGTCAACCACTGGATAACCAGGAGAAGTGTCCAGCATTCTAACGTGTGTCTACTCTGTTACTAAGCTACAAGGGCTGGTAGGTTAAGGGTATCAAATGGATTTTTTTTGTTTTGCTTTTTGTTCTAGGTCTGTTTGGGTTTTTTGTTTGTTTATTGTTTTTGTTAGTTTGTCTTGAGTTTTGCTTTGGGATTTGTTGTTGTGGTTTGATTTTCAGGTTTTGAGCTTTGTTGGAGATTGAACTCATGACTTCAATCATGCGGTGGTAAATGCTCTGCCCTGACCTATAGCCCCAATTCAAATCCTTTCTTGACTCAGAATTTTCAACTTGTGGTTGAGCTAGTGGATGAAAGTCCATTTGTGAAGACTGGGAAGATAGATGGCTCAGTTGGTGAATTCCGAAGGTCAATGGGCCAATCACTGTAGCAGAATTGATGAGCTTCAAGTTCAGTGAGAGACCCTGCATCACACAAGTAGCCAAAATGTGATCAATTAAAGACATACATGCACCCACACATACAATCGAATACAACATACACAGCAACAGACCCACCCATACAGATAAAAAGTGTTTAGACCCCATCATTCGTGTATTTTGGATTTAGTTTAAAATTAAATAACATAGCTTTGTTGGGTGTGGTGGTACAGTCTTTTAGTCTCAGCACTCAGGAGGCAGAGGTAGGCAGATCTCTGTGAGTTCAAGGCCAGCTTGATCTACATAGTAAGTTCCAGGACAGCCAGGGCTTTATAGAGGTACCCAGTCTCAAAAGTTATCAACCACAGAGAGAGAGAGAGAGAGAGAGAGAGAGAGAGAGAGAGAGAGAGAGAGAAGCAGACAGAGACACAGAGACAGAGACAGAGAGAGCAAGTGCTATTTCATAACCATAAAAGGGTCAGTGCATTACAGAATCACAATAATCGCCGACATGCTCCAAAGCCTCGTAATACTAATAATTCTAATCTGTACCAAATCTAATGACAGAGCTTCAAACTATGAAGCAAAAACTGACAGAGCGAAGAGGAAAAAGACAAAAGCTAAGACAGAAAATTTAAAATATCTTAAACCAAACAATGACAGTAAAGCATCAGGGTTTGCTAAAGAGCTTATAGATTTGGTTGGGGAGTTTGAGATGGGGCTGTCACTCTGTCCCCTGGGATGGATTTGCACTCAGTATGTAATGCAAACTGGCCCACCTCAGGACTTCCAGGTCCCTAGTGCTAAAAGATCATGGCTGTGAGCCAACACGCTGTTCAATCTTGGAAAATCTGAGACTTTTTCTTTAATCCAGTGTGTGACTTATTTTTTGCTTTTCCGAGTCTGTTTTGTTTTTCTTTTTGAGAAATTTCATGTATGCCAGGACCCACTATGTAGCCCCGGTTAGCTTGAACTAATCTTCCTGCCTCTGTCTCCTGAGTGCTGGGTTACAGTCATGAGCCAGCACACCTCGTTTTATTTGGTGTTGATGATCTAATCCAGGACTTTGTGTGTGCTAGTCAAACACCCCACCAACTGAGTTGTGTCCCCAGCCCCAGATGCATCACAGTGAGTGTTCTAGGTACTCCCGGGGGAAGTGAATTGTTTGGTGTCATATTTCAGAAATATCAATTCAGTCGTGAAAGCGGGTAGTAGTATTCAGGCCTTCTGTATTCTGACTGAATTTATGTCCAATTACACCATCAATTACCTCAAGAATCCTAAAATCTGTAGCTGTAAATGTGAATTTCTCTATTTTTTTTCTCTTCTCTTCGTTCTGTCAGTTTTTGCTTCATGTGTTTGAAGCTCTGTTATTAGATTTGGTACAGATTATAATTATTATTATTATGAGGCTTTGGAACACGTCGGTAGTTATTGTGGTCCTTTAATGCGTTTGACCCTTTTGTGACTATGAAATATCACTTTCACTCTGCCTTGAAATCTATTTCATCTGATACGAATATAGTAACTGCTGCTTTTGTGTGTGTGTGTGAATTCTGTTTGAGTAGTAGATCCAGAAAGGAGGGAGAAGTGAGGGGGGAGGGGAAAGAGAAGAGGAAGAATTTCAAGGACAAGTTAGAGATGTGTGAGAGGGACAGGCTAACTATCCTTAGTCTCTGCAGAAACTTAGGCTGCCATCCTTTGGCAGAATTCTTTTTTCTAGGGAAGTTCAGGCTCTTTGGCTGCTGGACATCTTTTACTGTAAGTTGAGTGTTGGCACTAATCACATCTGTATTTGGCAGCTGTCTCGTTGCTGTGACAGATACCTGAGAAAATGACTTCAGGGAGGAAGTGTTCATTTGGCTCACGGTTCCAGAAATTTCCTTCTGTGGCTCTTGTTTCCATTGATTCTGGCCTGTGGTAGAGACAAGCATCATGGCAATAAAGATGCACACAGAGGCAGGTCACCTCCAGTGGACAGGAAAGTAGATCAGGAGGACACCTGTGTTGGTAGGCTCTCTCACATCCAGGTCCCCCGGCCTAGGGGATTGGTACCACACACTCAGAATGGGTCTTCCTCCTTGGTTAAATATCTTTGGAAATACATCAGACACACTCAGAAGTGTGCTCTAGTGATCTCTTAGGCACATCTCAATGTAATCAGGTTGAAACACAACACTAACTGTCAGTATCTGGTCACAGGGACGCCTATGTTACTGTTTGATTGTGTAGCTGAATGCCACGGACAAGCTGAGTGTACCCATAAACCAACACAAATAACATGCCTTTTCCAACCGTTAGCTTCCAGCTTGCATTTAAAATGTATCTCTGGTAGTTCATGTACACTCAATCTTGCTTCTATCTCCAGTTGGCTAGCCCATGCCTTTGAATTAAAGTGTTTAATTCATCTATTTTTTGTATCATCAAACGTAATTTGATGTAGTTACTGATAAGTTTTTATTTAAGCCTGCTGTTTCCTATTTCTTCGTTGCTGTTTTATTTGTTTGCTTGTTTGTTTATTTTTTTTTCTTTATACAGGGTCTCATGTAGCCCAGATTAGCCTTGAACTCTGTAGTTTCTGACGTTTGCCTCTGGTTCTCAAATGAAATTACAGATGTGTGACTTTCACAGACCAGCCCTGTTCTGACTAGCTGGCTGATGTTAGGCGAGTTATCATCCCCTGGTATACAATCCTTTTGGACTATCCATCTACAAGCTCACTTCCCAACACTTCCAGCTCTGCTGTTAAGCTGATCTGATGATGGTTTTTATTTCATTTTTTAGTGATTCTCAGCTATAAATTTTTCATGTTTCCTTAAACAGCATCTGTTTCTTTCCCAGGATCTCCTGCTTATTCATTCATAATCTATATTATTTTCCTTTAAATTATCAAACATGCTATTGTTGTTATTAAAACAGGGTTTCAGTCTACTGCACAGGCTGGCCTCAAACTCTAAATCACTCTGCCTCACTCTACAGCTGAGATTGCAGATGTGTGCCGCCAGGCCCAGATCTTGGACATATTTTAACAGCTGCTTTAAAATCTTTATCCACTAATCACAAAAACCAGGTCATCTCAGGGCTGGGATCAGCTGGCATTTTGAATGAGTACAGGTGACATTTGGCTGTTTCTTTGCATGCACAGTGACTTTTGATTAGCTATTGAGCCTCATGGTATGTTACAGAGACGCTAGATTCTGTTATATTCTTCTGAAGGATCGATTTCATGCCACATGTCAGTGACTCTGGCTGGACTCGAACTCCAAACCATCTCCACTGGGGTAAGCAGGGTATGCCATCTTTGCTTGCTTTTTTTTTTTTTTCAATTTAAATTCTACATGACCTGTGTGGTGTGTGTGTGTGTGTGTGTGTGTGTGTGTGTGTGTGTGTGTGTATTTCCCCTCACAGAACTTGGTCATTTAGCTTACTAGCTCAGTAAGCAGCAAGGCCTTGGGCCAATTTTATATAAACATATTTTGCATTAGTTTGGAGGGTCACCTCCTCTTCAGCACCTTTCCTTTCAATGCCTTACCCCAGTGTTCTAGTTACCCCCACCTCAACACCTCAAACTATTAGCTCTTCAAATCTCCCTCACAAATTTACTCCTTGCAAATGAAATTTCGGTTCCTACTTGCTTTTGATCATTCTATGACGTTTGCAAAGAACTGCTCTTAAAAAACATTTGCAGAAAGACCTGAAGAGATGACTCGGTGATTAAAAGCCTGGCTGCTCTTCTAGAGGACCCAGATTCGAGTCCCAGCACCCACATGGTGGCTCCCAACCATCTTTAACTCCATTTGCAGAGGCTCCAGTGACCTCTTCCAGCTTCCTCAGGCACCTGGCATGCATGTGGTACAAAACCTATATGCAAACAGAATAATCACACACAAAATAAATCTCTTTTTAAGATGTATTTGTCCAGGGCTGAGAAGCTCAGTCAGTAAGACAGCCTTGCCAGCATGGGGCCCTGAACCCAGCCCTCAGAGTTCATATAAAGCAGAGTTGTGACCCCAGAGCTATGACCCAGTACCGGGTAGGTGGAGGAAGACCGATGCTGACCAGCCAGCTCACCCGAATCAGCAAGTTTAAGGTCAGTGAAAGACTCTGATTCAGAAAGCAAGGTGGATCTCTTGGAGATGTAGCAGAGTGGTAGAGTCTTTGACCAACACATGTGTGGTCTGAGTTCAATTCCCCAAAGGTGGAGATAACGTGGAGTCATGAATAACAGCTGAGGAGCAGCATTGAAGATGGTCCTCTGACCTATGCATCCATGCACCCACATACACCCATCCACTGTGTGTGTGTGTGTGTGTAGATTCTATAACTGCTGTCGAGTGAGGTTGAGGGATTCATCCAACAAAGCTATTTTTCCATTACTAGAAGCCAAAACTTTATTATTCCTTTTGGCCCAGAGAAAATGGAGACCCGCCATAAAAATGATGCGATTGGCACAAGTCATGTGACTAATTGCCAGCTTCAGCGTCCAAGTGATACAAGGGAGGGTTCTGTTCTAGTCTGGAACACTCCCACTGCTCTCCCTGTTCACATCCTACAAACGGTTTTATCCTGGCTCTGATGCGGGGTGTGAACACACCACTGACTGGCCATCCACCAACTGAGTTTGCCTCATTTTGAAAAAAAACAATCTGCTCTTGTGGTGGCTTTGGCCACACCAGTATGGTATGCTGATAGGGTCGCTGCCGTCAGCCGTGCCTGGACGTAACATGTGCATTTTGGTGACCCACTCTACAAGAGAACAGAGCGTGCTGCAGATAAAGGGCTGGGTCCTGAGTGTTTGGTGGAGCTCTAAACCTGCCACATCAGAGACAGGAACTGCTATTGCTCCAGTCGTCACAGTGTGCCAGGATCGCTGTAACTCGCAGTTACTGTACTGTTCTAAAGACCAATGAGAAGTATGCAGTTTGCAAGCTGTGAGGCTCACGAATGTGAACTTTCCTCATCCTCTTCTTCCTCCTCTTTCTCCTCTTCTTCCTCCTCTTCCTCCTCTGCTTCCTCTTCCTTCTCTTCTTCCTTCTCTTCTTCCTCCTCTCCTTCCTCCTCCTCCTCTTCTTCCTCCTCTTCTTCCTCCTCCTCCTCCTCTTCCTCTTCTTCCTCTTTCTTTTCCTCCTCTTCCTCACCCTCTGCTTCCTCCTCCTCTTCTTCCTCCTCTTTATCATCAGGCCAGGTAAGGATGACTAGCAGTAGACCTGGCCACACAGGATAGGTTTGCTAGCATTAGAGCAAGAAGAGCTTCTAAGGATGACCTTGGAAGTAGTGACTGCACAGAATATAGAAGTGACCCAAGGGACCATCCACAAAGAGGAAGCTGAAAGGATTTGGAAGACTATGTGTTCAGTTCCAGGAACCAAAATGCACAGAGAGCAGAATGGCCCATGCTCAGAGTGAGAAGCACAGCTGGGGTGGCTCACATCTGGAATCTCAGCACTCAAGAGGCTGAGGCAGAAGGACCATCATGAGTTTGTAGCCATCCTAGGCTGCATACTGAGTTCAGACAGTCTGAGGCCCTGTCTCAGAATCAGACAGAGAAAAGCAATCTAAGAAGGCGTGCTCTGTTTGAAGAAAGATTCTGAGAGTTCAAAAGCAATCAGTGTCAGGAAGAAGACAAAAACAGATCCTGGGGGACAGCTCCGGACACCCCAATTCTCCCTCTGGAGGCAATTCCCAGGTGCCACAGAGGTACTTTCTACTGGGAGACAGAAGAGTTGGTGAGAAAAGTACCCTGGGACTTTCTGGATACGACATACAAGAAAATAATCAACACATCAGGCACGTACTGCATATGACTAACCTAAATCCTGCACGGCCTCTACAGACATTGCAGCAATAGTCAGTGGAGTGTGTGTATGCGTGCATGTGTGTGTGTGTGCGCGCGCGTGTGTGTGCGCACGCGCACACGCGTGTTCACAACTCTATAAGGCCTTTATACACTACTTTATCATTACACTTTCTTATTGGGGCTTCTAGATGTTTGCCATAAGTCAGTTCCCTGAGGATGAGTTGTGCCTTGAGATCAGACAGCAAGAGAGACCACCTATAAATGTATAACACTACATACGTGCTCTCAATATGTGCTCTACTTTTGGGCCTGGCATGAGGGCTAGCCAAGACCTCGGTTGTAGACATGGGGAATGTGTCTGTGGACACAGCTTAGAGGTGATGTGGCCAGTTTGAACGAAGCCTCAGGACAAACACATCCTAGAATTGAAAAGGGTCCTCTGGAAAGGAAAGATGGTCTAGGATCCATTGAGTGAGATGCTTCGGAGAATGAGGAGAGGCCATGCTGCCTGTCTCCCACCAATAAATGCACGCCATAGGGTTCTTGCCTAGTCAATAAGTTCGTATTCTTTGCCTGGTTCCGTGTTCTGACTTCTGGGGTGTCACACTGGCGTCAGGGCAGGCCTTGAACTTGAAGCAATCCTCCTGCCTCAGTCTCTCAAGGGATAGGATTACAAGCATGGGCCACGATGCTAACTGTTTTTATATGTTGCTGTTGCTCAGGAGAGGAGTGTTGTTTTTGAGTCAGGGTCTCATTCTGAAGCCCAAGCTGGTCTTGAACTTGCAGCAATCCTCCTGCCTCAGCTAAATCCAAGTGCTGGGATTTATAGGTATGAGCCAAGATGCCCAGCTGGTGGGTTTGGTTGGTTTGTTTATTTGTTTGTTTTGATGTTGATGGTTGTTTTTTGGCTTTTTGTGGGTGGGTGGGGTTGTTTGTTGTTGTTTTTTTATTTGTTTATTTTGAGTCAGGGTCTTGCTATGTAGCCCAGGCTGAGCTGGAGTTCGCAGTAACCTACCTGCCTCTGCCTCCAGAATGCTCAGGTTCCAGGAGTGTGTTAACACACCCAGATAAATTCAATAAGCATGTAGCCCGGACACCATCACCTCTGGGGCGTCTCCAATGTCTCTAATGTCCCTGGCTGCTGTCTCGGAGCACCCTGGCTCACTTGGATCCATTCTCAGTATCCACAGGGATCTCCAAAACCAACCTGCCTTGTCCACCACCTCCCTCTGTTACACCCTGCTGACCTCCCTGCAGGAGCCTCCCACCGGCTTTCAGGAGGCAAACCGAAGCCGCTAAGATGACCAATAGCTGGGCAAAGTCTCACAGGCTATCACATGCTGAGCTTGTGAGTAGGCGTTTAAGTGAATGGACGACCATCTTCCACCAGTGACTTTGCTCTAAATGTCACTTTCATGGCTCCTGGCCTGGGGAAGCAAATCAAATTACTCAGTCAAAGAAAGGTCTTCCCCACACGCTATTGAAGCGATAGGTGTCCTTTTTTGCCCAAGTGAATGAAATGTAGAAAGAACAGAGACAAAGAGCTGGCAAAGGGGAATTGAAGTGAGGCAAGAGGTGAGAGGACGTGCGCCCCGTGCGGTGAGGTGAGGTACTGCAGCGTGGCTGCGTGGCCATGGGAGCGGTGGGAAGCCTATGCCTCCCTGACTCCCAGCGCTGACCGACCTGCCTCGGCTCGCTAGGCTTTGATGACCTTCTCCCCTCCCCCACAAAGGTCTGTTTTTTTTGGCCAGCTCCGGGATGCGTTTTATGATCGCCCTCGGATTCTCTAGAGCAGGGAGAGGGCTGATCTCAAACACATATTCCAGCCGGATTCCTGTTTTAAGCCAGGTTCCTCTGTTGCTTGTATTGGGGGTGGGGCTTCACCCAGGGTATGGTTTCTATCAGGGTTAGTGTTTCTATCTCTCGGAGAGGGCGGAGAAGGGGACAGGGGGGGGTGCTCCCTGGGGTAGGCATCAGGCTGAATTCGTACTTTTCTATAAAGCCACAGTGAGCACTGAGCAGGCAATCAGCAAGAGTTTGCTAACCAGGCACAGTGGCATTTTCTGTTCCCAAGTGTCTTCTGAGGCAGGCATCTGTTATCGTCAATCTGGTGACGAACCAAAGGCCCAGGAGACCAACTACCCGGGATCACTAAGCTATTGAGGAACAAGAGCAAGGATGCCAGACACTGACAGCTCCCTGAGCTGGTGGGACTTTAAATAACTAGCTCCGGGGCACAGACCACCCTGACAGACAAGCCTCACCCACCACAGAGCACCAGAGCCACGCAAGTAGCAACAGTAGACCTCTCCCTGGAGCCTGAGGCTAGCGGCTGCTAAAGTGGCGGTTCCTGTGACTGACAGGATTTAGATACTGAATGTCACCCCACCCCTCAACCCCTGATCCCAGAGCGCCCTAAGGAAGACCTTCTTGACCCTTTCCATGGTAAAAAGAATACATCCATGGCACACTGAACAAGGTGGTGAACTGCTCTCAGCCAGTAAGAAGGGTAGGACCACTTATAGGCAATCATAGGTATGTCTTGATCATATGTATATTCATAACCCTGTCGTGGTCATCTGTGTACTATGTGCCCCACAGGACTCTGCTCTCTGGAGGTAGGACGTATATCCTCTAACCTCTGGCTAAGAATTCTGGTCTTCCACAGCAATCGCCAACCACACTGGTTCCCCTCTTTCTAACCTGGCCCATTTCCCTAAGTCTTTATTATCATCACCCAGACTTGCAACTCCTTTCTCTGTCCCGGCTCTCCCTCAACCCAGCCCACAGCCCCACTCTCTATTCAAGGCCAAACACAGGAACTACCAGGCGCAATGGTAATAAATATGTTATCAGCTCGCCTGGGTTCAAATCCCACCTCTACAATCCTTAGAAGCACTGATGTCAGGACCCTAGGATCCAGGTTGCTGCCCTGTAGCTCACGCTGGCCAGTGTCACGTATGATCCATGAGGGTGGGCTGCCTGGCATACTGAGGTCACATCTCAGCCCCCTTACCCATCACAGATGTGTACAGACAATGGGAAAGCCCCGCCAAAGTCGGCTAGCAAAGGGTCCCAGGAGTGGGAGCAGGTTGGGCAGGGAGACCATTGGCACCTGAGCTCCAAGACCAGTCTCCTTGGGCCAGCTCTAGCATGTTACAAAGAGAGGTCCCACCCTGCTTCTGGACAGGATCCCAGCAAAGGAGGCCACCCCACCCCCAGGGCCCTGAATCACCCAGCCAGTGGCTGCTTGATTTACCCAGCTCATTCTTGGCTCTGACTGTTCCTCTTAAGGATGAAGGGAGAAAACAAGGGCTGGTGCGGGGCCAGCTCTCCTGAAAACAGTTAGGGCACACAATCAGAGCCATAGATGTATAAGGCCACACCCAACTTTCTTCTCGACCAATTTCCTGATGGTCCTCCTTGGAGAAGCATGTGCAGGGAAGGGTATCCAGGCCCAGGTCCCTTAGGAGACTCCTATAGGGGCTTGGCGGTGGCAAAGGGACTCAAAAGAATGAAGACAAGAGTCAGCCAGGGGTGCCTGGTTAAGTCTGGAAATAGAAGATTGGGGTAGCCTCTAGTTCCATGGCCCTGACTCATGTTGCCCAGGCCACTGGGATCTCTACAGCCCGTGGTCTCCTCTTTAAGAACGGAAGGAATACAGTCCATTCCAAGTCATCCCAGGTGACACAGATCCACTTATTTATTTGAGGAGCAGACTTCCACCCACCCATCCCCCCAAACAAACAAAAACAAAGACAGATGTGGCCAATCAACTTTCTCTTGTTCTACCTGAGACGGTATCTAACTCTCTCCGTCCTAAGAACCATTATCGGCTTGGGGTCCAAACTCTGCTTCCAGTAAAACACAGTAGGTTCACTTCTAGCTATATGACATTGGGAAAGATGTCCCCTTTCTAGCAACGGCCAGTCTTTCTTTGGTTAGTGTTCCTTACGAGACACTGGGATAAGCATCTATCCCCTTGACTGGTACAACCTGCTGGTACATCCCATTTCACAGGTGAAGAAACTGAGGCTTTGTGAAATAACGTAAAGCTTTCTAGTCAGTGCAACTAAAAGGTGGGAAGTAGCTGATCTTGGGTCATTGCTCCTCACTATAGGGGCTGCTGGCACGTGGATGGGTTGTGCTTATAGCACCTTTGCTCCCGGGCCCTTCAGTGAACCAAGGTGTAGTGCCCATTTTCACCACAAGGTGTCTCCACACCACCGCTCAACCAGCCTCCTAGGGCAAGCTCCTAAGGCAACTCCTCCCTGCCCCGGGTCTGGTTCTAGCCTATATCCTGCTTTGTCTCGACTTTGACTCCAGCAAAGCCTGAGGACAGCTGGGTGGCCCGGAACAGAAATCTTGCTTCTCACATAGGCCCCTAGCCTAAAGCCCTGGGTGGCTTCCTCTCCGACCTTCCTCAATCCCACCATCTTTGTGATCTATTGAAAGCCTCTGGCAGCATCAAAGTTCCCAAAGAGCCCACGGAGAGAGCTCTTAAAGAGCAAGGTGAAGTGCTCCCTACTGAAAGCAAGAAGAGTGCCACTAGCTTGAGGCTGATCTAAGATACATAGTTCCAGATCAACCTGGGTTGCAGAACAAGACCCTGAGCCAAAATACTGAGGGGAAAATAATATCAATAATTAATGATGATGATGGTGATGGTGATGGTGATGGTGATGGTGATGGTGATGGTGATGGTGATGATGATGATGATGATGATGATGATGATATAAGCAAGGGGGCATAGAAAGAAGAGAGGAAGGGAAAAAGAGAGAAGAGAGGCAACTAGGTCTGATAATTCAGGCCTGTAATCCTAGTATATAAGGCAGGTGGATTGCTGAGTTTGAGACCAGCCATAACTACATAGGAAGACCCTGTTTCATAACAAAGAAGAAAGGAAAAATTAACAACAGAGGGGAGAAAAAAAAAGAGCTTAAAGCCGAGGTACAGACCTGTAATTCAGAACGTGAGGGGTAGAGACAAGAACAGCAAGAGATGGAGACCGGTCTGGACTACATGAGACCTTGTGTCCAGATGAGGAGGGGATGATGGGAAAGGAAGAGCCTCAGGAAACCCTGGGTCCTCTGTGAGCCTTTGTCAGCTTGGAGACAGCCTCAGGCCTTGCTCTGAGACCCCTCTCGGTCTGGCATAGTGACCGCTGGTTTCTTGGCATCCTACGTGTCCCTGCATGCCACTCTGTGATGGTCATTAGAAGAGGTGTGAGGAGAGACTCCGAGAGCCCATGCAAGTGGGAAGCATTCTGGAAGTTCTTTATTGCAATAGAAATGTTAACTGCCAAGGCAGGGACACCTACGCTGGATTGATTAGCTTTTCCAAAGCCACACAGAAGTCAGCCGTGGTCACATGAGCACAGCCATTCTCCCAGAAAGCCACGCTTGAATTTGGGATGCCCTGCTTGGTGTGACCTACTCCACAGTACTAAAAGAGAAGAAAGAGCCAGGGGATTCTGAGGTTAAGGAGCTCGGGAATCAGGATACTTGAAGGCTGGCTACTAGCAGATCAGGACTGGAGCAGGAGGCCAGGGAAGTCTGGCTTAGATTAGGCTCCCAAGGCCATGTGGAGGACTTGACTGGAGAGACTGGCTGGTTGTGTGTAGCCACGATTAATTTAGAGAAGAAAGAGATGCTTCCTACAATGCCTCTGCAAGGGCCACAGTCGGGGACCCCTTTCTTAGCAACCTGACCAACCCCACCAGCCCCAGCCACCGCCCTGCCTCCCTGCCTGCAATATAGGACCCCCTCCACCACCAAAGCCACCCCTAAGGATATACTATCACCCCAAGGAGAGAGGCCTGTATGTGCTCTCTGTAGTAACTGTGTCAGGATAGGGGAAGCAAGCTTGGAGGTAGCCAACCCACACCTGGTTATCAAATCACTAGCAGCCAGCCAGTTGAACATGGCATGTCTCATCTGGTCCCCAACCTAACTGCAGCATCTGGAACTGACATTAAATCGTGTCCTTTATGGTGAGGGTTTGGTGACCCTCCTAACTACGAAATTCCCACAGGCCTAAGGTCACGTAGTTAACTAAAGTCAGTGATGGATTCGAACCCTAGACTCTTTACTCTTGAACCGGAACCTTCCTATCACCCCAGTTCATCATCACACGGCTTCCTGGATCTTGGTTTCTTTATTAAACCAAGGATATCTATTCTGCCTCTCTCGCAGCTGAAACGGAATGCCACGCAGAATGCGAAGGCTTTGAAATACTAAAATCATGTTGCGAATGATCAAAACATGGCTGTACACGAGGAGGATCCCTGTGGAGCTCCCTGGGGTGGGCCAGTAGCTTGACTCAGAGGCGTAAGCAGCAGTCAGCCAAAGCAAGCATCTGAACATTGCTGAGCAAACATCTCTGCATTGTTAGGAGGACGGATGGTCCTCTCTATCCCAAGTCCCCACAGAAGTGACTCCCAAGTACTCCACAAAGCAGTGAGCCACATCACTGCACTGGATTCCTTCCTGCTGGGGGCTGGAGGTCAGAGGTAGCAGAGTTGCAAGGTTGGCATATGATTCTGTCATCACTTTGATGAGTCCATGCTGGTTGGAAGACAACGTAAGCAATGCCTATCAATCTTTGGATGCATATCCCTGTGGCAGCAATTCCGTTTCTAGACATTACACAGGACACTGTGGATAAAGCTGGTACCTCAACTTCATCTGTAAAATCAAATGGAATGCCCTTCCTTAGGAGAGGTCAAGAAATCACCGTGGCCATGCTCTATAATACTAAACAAAAAAATTAATTATGAAATTAATTAGATACTCAAATAAAAAATAAAATGTATGTATAAATAACGTATGTTTATACAAAGATCTCTAATATGTATTGTTGAAAGCTATCAGCCAAGGCTTGACCACCTAAGCCAAGGATGATCCTGAACTTGTGGCTCTGCTGCCTCTACCTCTCAAGTGTCGGGGTGACAGATACATACCACCATGCCTAGCTTTGTGTTTGCTTGCTTACTTACTTGAGGCAAGGACTCCTTGCCAAATAGCCCAGGCTAGCCTCAAACTAATAACAATCCTCCTACCTTAGTTTTCTGAAGTCTGAGATTACAGATGTGCACCACCAAGCCTGGCTCACAATAAAAAGCAAACAAGCAAACAAAAATGTAAATGATTCAGATATGCTCCTTAAGTAAAGGGGGCTTATTTCTTATTCTATTCTTATAAATACTACTTCTTCCAGTCAAGAAAAGGAAGAAGCAGGGAGGAGAAAGGAGAAGAGAATAAACATGAGAAATATTTGGTGGGGTTTAACTACATGTCTCAACCCCAACCACATTCCAAGTTCCAAATCTTCTCCCAGCTGAGACCCACTCCAGCCTGTCGGTTTCCACTCCAGTCATAGCCCCTGGAGGCAGCTCTCCTTCCTTCTGTGAGGACCAAGGACTCCCTTTCATGCCCAGCCACAAGAAGCATCAAGGGTCCCCCTAGGAGAACCTCAGATGCTCGGACAGGAGGAGGTGTCCCAGGTAGAGCCTTTGTGAGCTCGCCCAGGGGCTTGGTTTCCCATTAGATTCATGGAAGGAGTGGCTATTTAAGACCAAGCTTCAAAGAGTAGAGGATTTTTCAAAAATCGCTTTTGGGGAATATGCAGCTTTTATTAGAGGTGTCAGACGCTAATGAGGGCTCTGCATCTTTCCCAGCCTACAGAGTAGCTCTCTCCCTCTCCGCCCCCACTCATTCTGGCAGCCAGATACCCCTACTTTGATGAGTCAGGAGAGGTGGGGGAGTTCAAGGGACAAACCTTTCCCCTCCTCAGCCCAGAACCGCCTTCCTTCCTTTAGAAGCCGAGAGGACCCCAGAGAGGCAGGGGAAGCCAAGGGCAAGGCTCCGAACAGGTTCAGACAGGTCAAAAGGGTCAGCCCCGCTGCTTGTGTCTCTGTGCAGGATTTCATCGCAGTGAATTAGCAAGTCTTGGGCCTGCCCTATGCCACAGGGGCTGACAACCTCCATACTGATGCTCTTTGGGGGACATTTGTAATGCCAGGAGTTGTATTGCATGCATGTAATCCCAGCACGTGGAAGGCTGGGGCAGGAGGATTGCTGTGGGTTATAGGCCAATGTGATCTACATAGAGAGTTGGGCCAGCCTCAGTTACATACAAGTCTCAAAAAAAAAAAAAAAAAAAAAAAAAAGGAGTTAATTGTATTGTCTTGTTTTATTTTGAGATAGGCTCTTTCTATTATAGTTCAGGCTAGCCTTGACTTTGTAATCTTCCTGCCTTAGTCCCCATCCAAAACTTAAATCATGTCCCAGGTTAGGATATACAAAATGAGTTAGAAGCATCAAAGGACTGTCCAGAGCAGAAGAGCATCACCCAGTTCATCTGGAATAGACAATACTCTCAAGAATATTTGCGAAAATGATATATGCTTCAGGTTTGCATAAATGACTACACGTGTGACCCTGCTTTAACCGTCTTTGGTTATAAAGTGAGTACACTAGTTATTAATACTAGATATATTTAAACCTATAGATTGGACACTAGCATTGGGATATTCAGAAATACCAAGCTATTTCTCTCTCTTCCCATCAGTGCTTAGGTTGGAATCCAGGGCCTTCCTCTACCTCCGAGTATCACCTCCAGCTCTGAGTTTTGTTATCTTGTTGTTTTGTTTTGAAGACACAGTCTCACTAGTTACTCCAGGCTGGGCTCCAACTCATTCTCCTTCTCTCCCTCCCTGACTGCTTCCTCAGCGTTGGGATTACAGACATGCACTGTCATACCCAGCCTTGAACAATAGGTCCTTAAGAAAAAGGACCTGTGCCTTATTCCTCCTTCAGTAGATGATAGATGGATATAGAATTAGAGGAGTCTATAGATAGTGCCATAAGCCCTGGAAACATAGGGTAATAATAAGACAGCCATACATCAAACGTTAGTCCTGCCTGAGGCAGGAAGATGCACAAAATGACCTTTTGGCTCCGTTTCCTGCCGAAGCATCAGCAACTGGAGTGAGTTTGCTCATCGTGACGGTCATCAGGACATCCGGCCCCTTCCTTGTGTACAGGCCATCGTCTCCACCACTGCTGGCCTCTGTCAGATCTCTTTTCATCTGCCAGTAACCATGGTAACCCCAGACTGTCATTTACCAGGACCCAGTGCCCTTCTATAGCATCTCAACACGTGATCCTGTATGAAAATGTAGAAGGGGTACTGTCCCGTCCGTCTGTGTGCGTTATTCCTGAGAACATGGCTGAGTTCCTCTATGGAGAACTGAGCTGGAAACAGGGAGACCTGTCAATTCTTCTCACTCAGGATCAGGTAGAGCCTGTCAGTTACATGGCATCTGGAGAAAGGTCACATGTTGCCTTCCAGATAGCAACAAAGAGATCCCATCAGGCAGTGGGCTCGAGGACATTCAGATTTCTCTGTCTTGTTCTTCATTTCCATCCTTTTCTTGGGGTCTCTTTTCCCCTAACTGTCTGAAACAGAACACCTACCCATCCTTTCCAAAGACAGTGCTTCTTTAGAGCCTAGAGTTTGGCCAGCTGATACCATCATAGATACCATCCACTTGGTAGAACATGCCAGCTCAGGAGAGCAATGGTCAATGGGCAATGTCCCTTCACTAGCCTAGAAACAAGCATGTGTCTACCATGACAAGTATTTGTGTTTCATCCTCTGTGTATTAACCGCCTGGTTCTGACATGAGCTCTCTTTACTCTGAGTCTGCCTCTCATAAAACAGTGGCCCCAGCTGAGTTCACCCAAGGAGCACCGCCCATCCCTGAGCTTCGATGACAACAGAAGCATCACCATGTTCATCCTGTAGTGTTCTCAGCATCTCCAGTGATTAATCAGGTTCCTGCTACACCCCTGTTAGAGGAAAGGGGGCTACTGTGGGAAGTATGTTTGAGAATGAGCTGTGTGATCAGACCCTCTATGGAAGAAGAGGGGGAGCTAGTTTTCTCAAGCTAGCAGGGGTGGGGTGGTGAAGGGATGGAGCCCTGACTGGACATCTCTTATCACCAAAAAGTTTCTAGTACTAGGACTGGGTTATATCTAATTGCGTTGCTGGCTAAAGGGGTCCCATGGAAACCCCCAAACTGCCGGGCAGTGGTGGCGCACGCCTTTAATTCCAGCACTCGGGAGGCAGAGGCAGGCGGATTTCTGAGTTCGAGGCCAGCCTGGTCTACAGAGTGAGTTCCAGGACAGCCAGGGCTATACAGAGAAACCCTGTCTCGAAAAAACAAAACAAAATAAAACAAACAAACAAACAAACAAAAAAAGAAACCCCCAAACAACCCAGATGCGTTAGTGAGGGTTCTCTAGAATAATGGAACATACAGAGTAAATAAATATATATTAGAATGACTTACAGGCTGTGGTCCAGTTAGTCTGTCAATGGCTGCCTATGAATGGAAAGTCCAAGAATCCAGAGGTTGCTCAGTCCACAAGGCTGGATGTCTCAATGGTCTTCAGGAGATGCTGGAATCCCAAACACGTCGTCTCGGATGACAGTAAGGAATGAACTTACCAGCAAAAAGAGAACAGAAGTGTAAAGAGCAAAGGTTTTCTTCTTCCACGGCCTTGTAAAGGCTCCTAGCAGAAGGCATGGCCCAGATTAGATCTGGATGAAAGATCTAGATTAAAGGTGTGTCTTTGGGGCTGAAGAGATGGCTCAGTGGTTGAGAGCACTGACTGCTCTTCCAGAAGACGCAGGTTCAATTCCCAGCACCCACATGACAGTTCACAACTGTCTGTAACTTCAAAACCTGACACCCTCACCGAGACACACAGACAAACCAAACACCAGCTCACATTAAAAGTAATAATAATAAATTGGTTAATTAAGAAATAAACAGTCACCAGGCTGTGGTGGCACACGCCTTTAATCCCAGCACTTGGGAGGCAGAGGCAGGCGGATTTCTGAGTTCAAGGTCAGCCTGGTCTACAGAGTGAGTTCCAGGACAGCCAAGACCACACAGAGAAACCCTGTTTGAAAAACAAAATAAGAAAGAAAGAAAGAAAGAAAGAAAGAAAGAAAGAGAGAAAGGAAGGAAGAGAGAAAGAAAGAAACAAAGGTGTGTCTTCCTACTTTAAAGATCACGATTAGAAATAGGCCTTCCCACTACAAATTAAGCAGAAATTTCTCACAAATGTGCTCTGTATTTTGGTGTATTTTGGTGAATTCCAGATGTCGTCGAGTTGACAACCAAGAACGGCTATCACACCAGGCTATTGTCAAGACTATTGGCTGCTCTTTACAAACTGAAGTTAGGCCAAAAACAGTACCTACATGACTTATTGAACATAGGGAAGCTGACCTGGCGCCTAGAGCCTTTACCCCTTCCAGTACCAGCTCATGATACTGGAAGGCACTCTGTAGGATTCCAAAGGAAAAAGGTAAACACCAATCAGCTACAAGCTCCTTGATCTACAACAATGACCTACCTACAAGATATGCTAGTTCCGGGGTGTCCATCCCAGACAGTACTTGGCTGGCCAAGAACCTGAGACTAGCCAGGAGCCTAGGGGAAAACCATATGTTACTGTTCTGCTAAAGGAACGTCGTAATAAAATAATTCCTATCAATAGTCTGCTATCCTCAGAGATGAATGTCTTATTCAGCCATCGTCAGAGAAGCTTCCTCTTTGCCATCGATGTGCAGAGTGTGAGACACTTTGGAACACTCAGTCCTGAAAGGATGTCTCCATCAAATCCTCCTTCCCTTTCCTCTGAGCTCTGAGAACCCTGCAGAAGAGAAGGCAGAAAGATTGTAAGAGCCAGAGGGGACGGAGGACATTGATGAAACAAAGCTCTCACACAGAAGGACCAACACACACCAGGCTCACAGAGACTGTGGCAACATACACAGGGCCTACATGGGTCTGGGTCTGATGGGGTTCGACAGCTGAAAGGAGACACGGATACACACACACCCCATTCCTAACTCAGAAGCACTTGCAAATGAAAAATTAGTTTCCTCCAACAGAGTCTTACCGGGGATACAAACCACTCTAAAGGGCAGGTGACGTGCCCAACAGAAGACAGTCAACAGAAAGGGAACTCAGAGGCTTCTGTGGACGAAGCTCTTTGTCTAAGAATGTTTTGTCGGGTCTGTTTTGTAACCTGACTGTTCCTCTGCATATAGAATTATGTTTCCAGTTTTGTGGGTTTATGAGATTTCTGTGTGGGGGAAGATGTGTGTCTCTGAATCTGTATGTGTTTCCTGTGCTGTCTCTTTGGCTCTTTTTCTTGTTCCGTTGTTTTTATCCTCCCTCTTCTAATTTGTTTGTTTTTGTTATCTTATTGTATTGTTTTTATTATTCTTTAGATGTCTGCTTGTTTTCTAAGGAAAGACAGAAAGGGAGGTAGACACATTTTTAGAGGAATTGACCAGGGGAAAACCATAATTAGAATACATTGTATGAAACTAAAAACTATTTTCAATAAAAAAAAATGGGGGGGTTGGAAGAGGTCAGGCATGGTGACCCACATCTTTAATCCTAGCACTTGGGGTGGGCAGAGGCAGGTGGGTCTCTGTGAGTTCAAGGCTAGCTAGCTTGGTCTACAGGCTAACCCCAGGCCAACCAGGGTTACATAGTTAGATCTTATCTAAAAAAAATTAAAAAAAAAAAAACCCTACTAGAGCATACGTCCAAACCTCTGTACTCCTCCAGTGTGTGTGTGTGTGTGTGTGTGTGTGTGTGTGTGTGTGAGAGAGAGAGAGAGAGAGAGAGAGAGAGAGAGAGGTGGGGGTATGTGTGGTGTGTGTGTGTGTGTCTGTGTGTGTGTGTGTGTGTGAGAGAGAGAGAGGTGGGTGGGGGGTATGTGTGGTATGTATGTGTGTGTGTGAGAGAGAGAGAGAGAGAGAGAGAGAGAGAGAGAGGTGGGGGTATGTGTGGTGTGTGTGTGAGAGAGAGAGTGTGTGTGTGTGTGTGTCAGTGAGAGAAAAAGAGAGAGACAGAGAGAGAGACAGAGAGAGAGAGAGAGAGAGAGAGAGAAACTTTTGCAGTCTTCCAAGTGTGTCCCTGACCATTATGTCATCCGATCCAACTCCCAGGAGGCTGATAGCATTGGTATCCCACTACAAAAACTGAATCTAGACCGACATGCCCAAGGTCATAACTGGAAAAAGAACAAAACCAGAACACAGGTTTCCTGCCCCACCTGCTTTCTTCACTTTGCCTTTAGAGAACAACTTTCTAGGCTCATTAGGAAGCCACGTTGATAGCAGGACTGCATCTGTGCCTCGTGTGGACTGCACACCCATTTCCCTCCTTCCCAGGCAGGACTCACTGTAAACAGTCACTGAGTTTTCAGAAGCCTGGGGTCCTGTGCAGATAGCGCCACTGCCTCTTATCTTCTGTCAAGAAACTGAATGTTGAGACAAGACAACCCAGACCAGTAGCTAGGGACAAAAAGAGAAGAGAAGGGGAGGAAGGGAACTGGAGGACTGATTAAAAAGTCCTGAAAGGGATTCTCGAGAAACTACACAGATTCACAAACCGTACAGGTGCGCATGTGCACACACCTGACAGGCGTGGGACGGTAAGGGGATGAGCTTTGCCAGAAGAACGACCTCTGGTTGGTTTCCCAGAAGGAATCTGTTGGCTATGTGGGTATAAGCCAGTCGCCACATCTTTGTAAGTCTCTGTCACCTCCAAAATGAGGGTATCAGTGTTCAGCCAAAGACTCCAAGAAGCTCACTGAGCCAGCGTCTGAAGGAGATGATAAGAAAAAAACGCAAGCATCCAGGGAAACATGGTGGGAGGCTTGGGAAGCTCGCTGATGATCTAAGAAGTCAGACTGAAGAAGGCATTCTCTAGAATTCCCAGCCCCCGAAGCTCACATTCTTTTCCCCTTACGAGGATGTCCAGCCCAGTTTCTCTCCCCCCTTGAGAATCTCCCCATGCATCTCCACCCTAATGCGTCTTCCAGACTCACTGAGAAGATACTTGCAGCTCCCTTTGTTGTCCTCATTTCCCCAGCTGGGCTCCAGGCCCAGGAGTAAGCAGCTACCCACAGACACACCGATTTAAGACAGACGGAAGCCTTTGGAGTGAACCAGGCCTTGAGAGGTCAGCTCGAAACAGCCTTTAGGAGGGAAGACTGGCAAAGCCAAAGGAGAGGAAGGGAAATTCAAGCTAGAACTAGATTGTAAAGGGTCCAGGAGGGGACTGTGGGGATAGTTCAGT
>JANHMN010000024.1:3595474-3610041 GCA_030674055.1 Rhabdomys pumilio | reverse complement strand
TCTCTCTCTCTCTCTCTCTCTCTCTCTCTCTCTCTCTCTCTCTCTCTTTGAGACAGTTTTTTCTGTATAGCTTGGGCTGTCCTGGAACACACTCTGTAGACCAGGCTGTCTCGAACTCAGAAATCTGCCTGCCTCTGCCTCCCAAGTGCTAGGATTAAAGGCATGCGCCACCACTGCCCTGCGATCATGGCAACTCTTATAAAGGAAAACATTTAGTTGGCGGTGGCTTAGGGTCAGTCCATTGTCATCACAGGGGAAAGCATGGCAGCATGCAAGCAGACATAAAGCTTGAGAAGTAGCTAAGAGTTCTCCATCTGGATTTGCAGGCAGAAGAAGGGAGGGGTGCAGACACTGGGCCTGGCTTGAGCCTTTGAGGCCCAAAGCCCATCCCCAGAGACACACTTCCTCCGATAAGTCCACACCAATTCAACAAGGACACAGCACCTAATCTTTTCAAATGACACCACTCCCTAGAATCCACGGGGTCATTTTCCTTTAAACCACCATAACCACCAAGCCACCCCACCATACTACCACTGAGTCACGCTACTTCATAGCACTAGCTACACGACAAGAGATTCCCAACTGTCCTTTCAGTAGGTAGGTGTCATTTCTAGGCACCTGCCTCCTCCCATATATTCCCAGGGAAAGCTGTGTGTCTCCAACTCATCTCCCTACTTGAAAGCTCCAGGTTCACAGGAGTAGGTAAAGGGGTTTAATATCAGCTAGGGATGTAGCTCAGTTAGGAGAGTCCTTGCCTACCATCACGACTCTCTGATTCTTTTCCCAGCATCCTATGAAGCAGGTATGGTTGGAGCATACCTGTCATACCACATCTAGAGAGGTAGGGACAGGGGAATCAGAAATTAAGGTCATCTTTGACTCTACAGCAAATTCAAGGGAGTTACTTCTTTGCGAACTGTAGATATGTGTATGAAATAGCCAAGCGACAGGCAAAACTGAACATGCCATCATTCAAAGAGACCTGAGAGGGTCTCAAGGGGGCACTTAATAGGTCCATCAGGACCAAAGTGATAGCAGCTAATTTTGCTTCCAGATGCCCTCCCAGGTCCACCATTCCTCAGCAGAAGGGGTGGGTCTAGCATTGGGCTTCTTCTCATAGAGAATATGTCAAGGTTAGAATGGTACTGTGGTATACAAGGACGATGTTTCGGGAGTTCTCTTCATACTACGGTCTCCAGAGTGCTCTGGAGCCAGACCTGAGGGAGAAGCTTGTGACTGTGGCTGCTAACTTTAAACTTGCCTTGACTATTGCCGCACTAGAAGAACCTTTTCTCAGTTGCATGGAGACCAGATAGCGAACACTAATTAACCAAAAAATCAGGGGTGTCCTCATCCATCACTAGGGCAGGACTAAGCCTGGGTCTTGTCAACTAGGTTGGGTATAGGTGATCCCTCTTTGGTGCCCAGAGATACCGAGAGCTGAAGTCCCAACCATGTGGCAACTGTGAGGAAAGGAACAGACAGGGGCTGCTGGCAAGATGGCTCAGTGGGTGAAGGTGTTGGCTACACTACATAAGTCTAGCAATCTGCGTTCAATCCCTGAAACCTGTGTAAAGGTAAAAGGGAAAAATTGATTGTGAAGTAATCCTCTGATCACCACATGTGTGCCATGGCACATACACCCCCAGTGCGCACGTTCGCACATGCGCACAAACACCACAAATCACACACTGCATCCTGTTGGTCCTTTCTGTCTCAGGTGGGGCTCCTGGGAAGCAGAGCTTTGCATTTGCTTTTACTAGAGAAGATGCAGGCTTGGGCTAAGGGGAATGCTCTATAGTGTCATCAAGGCCTTGATAGCTCTGTGGAGAGTGCTCCAGCCTGGGCCTATATAGCTCATATTCAAGCAAAGAGGCCAGGACTCTTTCCAAATCAATCACTGGAAATAAGCGGTCCCACTTCCACAGGGAGTATGACTTTGACCAGCTCCCATCAGCACAGAACCACTCTGAGGAAGGAACATGGCAACTCCAGGCCCTCTAGACATTACGGAGCAGCTGGCGCAGTGGCTGCCTCCATCTGGATGGCAGGCTACAGCAGGCACACGGATACCCACTACAACCCTGAATCTGTTCCTTTCAGCTCCAGGCCTAACACTAGTTTTCAAAAACTGAACTATAGGGGACTGGAGAGATGGCTCAGTGGTTAAGAGCACTGACTGCTCTTCCAGAGGTCCTGAGTTCAATTCCCAGCAACCACATGGTGGCTCACAACCATCTGTAATGGGATCTGATGCCCTCTTCTGGTATGTCTGAAGACAGCTACAATGTACTGATACTCATATATGTAAAATAAATAAATTTTTTTAAGTGAACTATAAATTTGCATTAGCAGAGAGGTCAGCGGGAAGTCAAAGGTGACATTTTCTGAGAGCTCCAATTCTTATGTGTATAGATTTGAACAAGCCTTTGTTGTTGTTTTGTTTGGTTGGTTTGGTTGCTTGTTTTTTGCTATTGTTTGTTTGGTTTGGTTTGGTTTGGTTTGGTCTCTGAAATGGGGCCCTCCTTTTGAAGCCTAGACTATGCTTGAACTCATGGCTACTCTCCTGCTTCCAGTGGGGGGATGGCCGCTATTTGCTATCACCCTCAGCTTAGCTTTCTCATTTTTATTTAGGATCTATTCCTTCTGAGGCAGAGGAGAGCATAAAACGCTCTGAGTTTTGAAGAAAACCCATGGGGTTATCACAACAGGGAATCCACACAAGGATCCCTGCACCCCAAGGACTTGAAAGAGGAGTAGCAGGTAAGCAGGTAACAGGGGCCTGAACCCCATAAAAATGCTCCACTTGAGAGAAATTGAACTCAGACCTGGCTTTCACAAGAGCTCCTGGAGGCCCTTGGGTCTCAGGACAGGTGGCAGACATCACACCCTGGGTGGTCCCTTTGAGTCTTACCCAGTGTCCTGCCTGGCCTAAAGGGGAAACAAGTCGTCTTCTGCTCCCCTGCTCCCCAAGCCCCTGTCCCGAGGAAGTCTCAGCAGCCACATTCATCCAGGAGAGCCCTTAAAGCATCCCTTAAGTTAGCAGAGCTTCCTCCAGCATCAGGTGTATCTCTTTGACTACCCACAGCGTCAGGTCACACACTCCTCCCCTAACCCACCTTTCAGAGCATCATTTCTGGATGGTCCCAGCACCTTGCTTATTTTCAGCTGATGGTGCTAGGCCTTTCAGCCTGAGCCACATGACTTGGGCTGACACCTGCCTTTCTCAGCCTCCCTGCCCTCACTAAGCCTCTTGGGAGTGAAGAGGAAGATGGACCCTAAGGGGTGAGGGTGGAGGACTCAATTTATTCTTGTTTCTTAAGACAATGTCTTATGTAGCCCAGGCTAGCCTCAAACTTTTGGTGTAACTGAAGCAAGTTTCTTTCTCTTGTCTCCACCCTCCACCCCCTGAGCACCGGAATTAGGGGCTAACCCAGGGCTTGCGCATGCGAGGTGTGCTGGTGAGTGTTTCTGTCAACTTGACACAAGATTGGGTCTACTGAGAAAAGGGAGCCTCAAATGAGACAATGCCTCCATCAGATTAGCCTGTAGGCAAGCCTCCATCAGATTGGCCTATAGGCAAGCCTGTGGGAGCATTTTCGTGATGAAAGGTTGACGTCGGAAGGCCCAGCCCACTGGGGGCAGTGTCACCCTGAGCAGGTGGTTGGGGCAAGCCAAACAAGCCATGAGAATAATTCGGTGAGAGTGGTCCTCCATGGCCTTCGCTTCAGTTCCTGCCTCCAGGTTTCTGCCTTGAGTTCCCTCCCTGCCTGTCCTTTATGGGGGACTGTTGAGTTGTAAGATGAAGTAAATCCTTTCCTCCCCAAGTTGGTTTGGTCACGGTGTTTTGTCATGACAATAGAAAAGTGACTAACACGCTAGGCAAGCATTCTACTAACTGAACTATATCCCCAGCCCAGAAACTGGGTTTTCATACCAGAGGAATCTACAGCACAGAATCCCAAACTGGGCAGTGACGACACCAACCTGGGGAGATTCATATTTCACCACACTACTCTCTCAGCTCAGCACAGCTGTGGATGACAGCTCCTGGGGGTCCCTGCTGACATGCAGTGCTGTGCACACCCTGCAGTCTGCCTGAGCCAGCACTTGGCTGCAGCAGCTGCAGGTCTGAGGCAGAGGAAGAAAGCAGGCCTGAGGTCTGGTGAGGCCATTCTAAGGCTGAAGTCCTCAAAATGTTGCCTAGAGTCATCGTAGTCAACATCTGGGAACTCGGAAATGAAGGTTTGTCTGTCATCCTGGCGCTCAGGAGGTGGAGGCAGGGAGATCAGGAATTCAAGGCCATCCGCTGCTGTATATGAAATTTGGGGCAAACCTAGTCTTTTTGAGACTCTGTATCAACAACACCAAACCGTGGGGTCTGGGGAGATGACTCTGTAAGAGCGTTTGAAAAGCATGAGGCCCTGAGTTCAAATCTCCAACACCTAAAAATCTGGGGGTAGCTGCACATCCCTGTACCCTAGATTGGGGAGTGGGTACCATGCCTGTAACCCAAAGAAAGACAAGCAGAATTCTGCATGAAGCCAGGCAGATTCTGAGAGCTCATTGGTTGGCCAGCCAGCCTAGGTAAAATGGCAAGCTTCCAGTTAAGTGAGATACCTTGTCACAAGGTAATAAAGTAGAGAGAGAGGGAGAGAGAGAGAGAGAGAGAGAGAAAGAGAGAGAGAGGTGCCTAATGTCCTGCACTGGCCTCTGTATGTGTGTTTACCCACACATTCACATACATGTACCATACATGTATAAACCACACCACACACACACACACATCATATTGTTATGATATATCATATATCACATCATATGCCATATATAGACTCAAACATACAAAACCCAGAGAAGCCATCAGTGAGTCCTAGACTTCAGATTACAGATGATTTTTACCAGCAAAGCTGACAAAATCCTTATGACTAAAGCCAACACCTCTTCTACTCCCTGGAAAAGCCAGTGAACAGACATGTCCCCAGCCAGGCCCCAAGACACAAGCCAACTCTGCACCTTGTCAGCCTCAAAAAGATTGATAGGAAAGAACTCCAGCTACATTCCTTCAGAGCACTGGGCCTGGCTTAGACGTCATCTCCAGAGCCTCTAGCCTCCTCCCACCTCAACAGGACCTTGGGTAGGGAGGGCCCCACTATTAGTTCCAGACCCCAGGGCTCCTTTGGTTAAGGGGTTTTTTTCTTTGCTTCTGCGGTTCTCCCTGTATGAATGCCCCTGTTCCCTGGATTTACAGCAGCCTCTCGCTGTGGGGTTGATGTCACTTTAATGAGAGTTACAGCTGCCTTCTACTGTGACTGCATTCCAGTGTATGGCCTGGGCTCTGGAGCCCACCAGGCTTCTCTCTGGACAGGAAGAGAGACTGCTCATCAACTCTGACCTGGAGCCCTGGTTGGCCTCTTGGTTGATGCAGAGCAAGAGGGAGAGAGGAAGGAAGGGAGGGAAGGAAAGAAGAAAGGGGGAGGAGAGAGAGAGGGAGACAGAGAGAAATAGAGAAACAGAGAAAGAGGGAGAGAAAGAAAGAGGGAGAGGGAGAGGGAGAGGGAGAGGGAGAGGGAGAGGGAGAGGGAGAGGGAGAGGGAGAGGGAGAGACTTAACCTTATAGGTTTGTGGAAAGAGAGCTCAGAGCTTTCTTGATTCCCCAGCCCACCCCCACCCTGTGAGAAGCCAAGTTCTGAAGTGGTGGACTGAGGGCAGAGGAGGTGGGGGTGTTCACAGAAAGCCTGTTGTTCCCTAGTTGGATCCAGATGTGGTGGTTGGAGGAGGGTGTGAGGGAGGGGGGTGCTGGAGAGAGAGAGGTAGGGAGAGGAGGAGGGGAACTGGGGAAACAGAATTCCCTTCAGGAGCCGGAGCTGCTGCTACAGATCCCTTCTCTCCCAAGCTCTCCTTGAGAACACTGAGTTGTACAGAAAATCAGCCTCTGTCGTCTCTTGCTCATCAAATCTCAGGCACCATTGCCTGATCGAGCAGTATGGAAAAGCAGAGCCCTTTATAGTTTGCCTATCAGGCATGTCTCTGTAGGGTCAAGGCCTGAGGCATCATGGTGGCTAAGAGGCACAACTGCCGGCTGAGGGGTCCGAGGTATTACATACAGTACTAATTCCCCCTACAGTCTAAAGACTAGAAATCATTAGTCCCATTTTAATGGCAATAATATTGGGGTGTGGGTGCATACCTATAATCCCAGCATTTGGGAGGCGCAGAGGCAGGATCTTCAGCTAAGGTTATCCTCTGGTCCATAAAGGTTTTGAAGCTAACCTAGGTTATGTAAGACCCTATCCCAAAGAAAAGTAAACGCAGGACCCAAAAGATGGCTCAGTAGGTAAAAGTGCTGTCATGCGAGGCTAGTGACTGGAGTTCAGTCCTGGGAAGCCCACGTAAAAAAAAATGTTCAAAGTGATGACGCATATCCACAGACCCAATGCCCTTACAGCAAGACTGAGGCTGGAGAATTATCTAGATGCTCACAAGACAGCCAGCCTAGAGCACACAGCATAACAGAAATAAGGGAGTCTCAGCAAGGTGGAAGGAGATACCTCTGACCTTCACACCTACCTGTGACCTTCTTAGGCCACGCCTTCTTGCATGCATGTGCATATGCATATGAATAATAGATTCAATTGAGCTTTTTTTTTAAATCGAAAATTAAACATTGTATTGGTAATAGGAATTGGGGGTTAGTTAAGTCACTATTCCAAAACCATCTAACTAGACCCTGACAGTCTCTTCTCAACTTTGTCCTGTGTGACTTCCCAGCCCTTGACATATGTCCATTTTGAACTTCCAGGCCTTGCTCATCTTTTAAAGGCCCAATGGATACCAGAAACACCCCAGCCTGCTCTCTTAATTCATAGGAATCCTTTTGGCTCAGCCTCCCCAACCCTGGGGTTACAGGCTTAAGGCCCTATACCTGCTTTTGTTTGTTTTTGAGACATGTCTATGTAGCCCAAGCTGGCCTTCAATGTACAATCCTCCATGCCTCCGCTGATCAAGTAGTGAGTTATAGAGTGCTGGGTTACAGGAGAGCCATCACACCCAGCTTTCAGAAATCTGAAAGTTGTTCCCAAGGGTTCCACAGTCATGATAGAGACAAGTGCCCAGGAGTGAGACCTCCTGAGTGTTCACAGTGACAGTTCACTTCCACACCAAGTCCCCTGGAGGTGTGAGGAGTTCACAGTGAACAAGGAGAGGAGTTACACCCAGGAGGGCATAGGCTGAAGGCTGTCCCATAAGCTGTGGACACCCACACTGGAGAAGGAAGGGCCTGTCCCTGCCCTGCCCCACCTGTATTACTGTCCCAGAAACAGGAAGTCCACATTCAGGTCTAAGGGCACAACAAGAGAAGCCTGTGCAGACCTCAAGACAGCCAGCATCTCTGATAACTATGGGTGACTGGCATCTGTCCATCAGGCTTTGGAAAGTGGGAACCGAACCTCGGCAGTAAGATGGCCTAGGTGGAGCCTTAACTCTGCCACACTCACCTAAGACTTTGACTTAAAACCTGTGCCCACTTTCCTCCTCTATAAAGGATGGCAAATAGCAGCCATATTTCCCGGATAAGGTGGAAACGAATGCTTGCTCACTTACAGTGTTCCAACTGGTACCAGCCATAGTCTTGGAGTGATTGCTCAAGAAATGGCAGCCATGTCTACCATTGCCTATTCGAGGCCCTAGTCTTCTTACAGATTCTTTTGGATGAAACGATACAATTCTCCCAGGTCTCCCAGACCTCTCATTGTAAGGACCCAAGAGCCCATAGAGGTATTAATTAGCAAAACCTCCAGACAGGCCCAGACGGAGAAGGAGCCTCGTTAACATTAATTGGTACCATCAGATCTTTGCCCGGTCAGGATGAAGCATTGCATGCTGGGTCAGACTCTCTGCCCTGGGGGTTCACAATGTGCCCAACACTATTCACCCAGAGTGACTGAGGTGAAATGGACAGACAGGGACCTCCTTCCATTTCTCATCTTTCACAGGACTAGGGTGTGAGGACACTGGGGAGTGAGGGGGATGGACCATCGTGTCCGAAAGGGTCAGGATTCCATTCTTGTTCTCAAGTACAACCTGAGTATGGACACTCTGCAAAGCCCCAATACCAGGGACAGTGCCTGGGAGGAGATGCCAGCTTTACAGTGGCTCTCAGAATAATTTAGTGTCCCCAGGGAACCTGATTAAAAGGCCCAGTCATGGGCAGTGACCTCCGTGGTTGAGGCCCAGAAACCTTTGTAATTTTTTTTAATTGGTGTTGAACCCAGGGCCCTACACATGCTAAGCACGTGAACCTGGAGCCTGCTGCCCATTCCCACTCTGCACCACCAGCAACGTGTTTTATAGGTTTTTGTTTTCTTTCTGTTGTTAGTTTGTTCGGTTTAGTTTAGTTTGGTTTGGCTTTTGAGACTGGGTCTCACCCTGTAGCCCAGGCTATCCATGAACTCCTGGCATCCCTCCTGCCGCAGTCTCTACAGTGCTGGGATTTCAGGTGTGAGCCGCCGTATCCTGCTCTGTTTTGAAACAGCATCTTCATAACTAGATGAAAACTGCTATTGAACTTCAGATCCTCCTGCCTCAGTCTCCCGAGTGCCCAGAGTCTGCAGAACTGTCCTTTCAATGACACAGGATTGGTCAGTGGGTAAAGTGTTTCCTGGGCAAGCATGAGGACCTGAGTTTGAAGCTCTAGCATTCATATAATAACAAAGTACGACCTGGCTGTAGTGATACACACCTTTAATCCTAGCACTCAGGGGCCAGAGGTAAAGGCCAGCCTGATCTACATACCAAGATCCTATCCAGCAGAAGTTTCATGGTGAGACCATAGCTCAAAAAAAAAATGAACCCTAAAATGAGGCACGGCAGTTCATGTCTCTCACTCCAACTCCTCTGAGGTTAGAGACAGACAGAATTCCCAACCTTTGCTGGACAGCCAGACTATCTAAAACAGCAAGCTCCAGGTTCACTGAGAGACCCTGTCTCCAACACTAGGTGGAAGGATCATCAAGATGACTCAACAGATAATGTGCCTGCCACTAAGCCTGGTGACAGGAGTACAAAGCCTGGAGCCCATCAAGTGGAAGAAGAGAATTACCTTCTGCAAGCTGTCCTCTGACCTCCACATATATGCCATGCATGCGTGCGCTCCGCACACACACAAACGCCTCATAAATATAAAAGGTAGAGAGTAATAGAGGAAGACGCCCGATGCTGACATCTGGACTCCGAGTGGGTGTGCCCACTGGCAGGCACATACACACTGGCTTACACCTGCCCAAATACAATAAGAATAAATCAGTTACACGGAAACAACGTGTGTTCACTGTCAGCGCACAGCCATGTAAATATTCAAAGAATGTTGGTGGTGGAAAGAGTGTGTGTGGTTGGGGGGAGAGTGAGTGGCAGCCAGGTGTGACAGCCCATACTTGTCCTGTTGTCTCGGCTCTTGGAAAGATGGAGGCAAGAAGGTCGAGGAGCTCAAGGCTAGCCTCAGCTACTATCATTCAAAGCCAGCTTCAGTTAGGGCAAAATCTTATTTCCGGTTTTTGGTTTTAAAAGCCAGCAAACAAGAAAGAAAACCCCCAAAGTGGGTGAGGTTCAGCTGGAGCAGTGGGCTAACCCTATAATTTCATCATTCTAAAGACTGAAGCAGGAGGATGACCATGATTGGAGGCTATACAAGTGAGTCCCAGGCCAGCCTGGGATACAGTATAAGACTGTCTCAACAAAACCAAACAAAAAGAGTCTATGAATGGTTCTGCAGAATCTGGACACAAGACCTGTCCCTTGCTACAGACCTTGTGGTGCGTACGTACTCTGGAGGCTGAGACAGGAAGATTATACATTAAAGACCAGCCTGGGCAGTTTAATAAGGAAGTTATCTCAAAACAAAAATTAAAGTCTTGGAATGGCTCAGTGTTAGAACCCTTGCCTAACATTTGGAAAGTCCCAGGTTCAAACCCAGTAAGGGAAGTGGGAAGACTTGCTTGCTTTCCTTCAGAAATTTGCTTCCGAGGACAACATGGACCCTTCATCTCTGGTGCATATACCCTTTAGCGACTGGCACTAAACATTCACTATTGACATCGCAAATTGCCGTCTAAATTCTAGAAGCCCCGATCCACACAAAAGAAACCCCAGAGCGTGGCTTCTAACCTCACATCTATAGAAGCTCAGAGATCCCCAAAACTATTTGTAGGAAAATGCCAGTCCACCCAACGGCTTGTGTCCGAGTTCCAGAGTTCTCTGCCAGAGCATTCTTTGACCTGTGAGTCATTGGTACTAGCACTACCTGGGCAAAGGTAAGGGAGGCACAGGGGAGGGTCTGTGCACTGGGGAAGGCTGCCTGGGCACTGCCCTGGGGGCAGGGAGCCAAGGTTGACCCAACCTGAGGTCTTGAGTTTGAAAGCTGTGCTGGTCAGCTTCATGGATGGAGAGGAGTCAGATTTGGGCGAAAGTTCTAGTGCCCCATACAGACACACTTCATAATTCGACCTTGGGCACGAGCCTTCAGTTCTTCCAGCTTACCTATCAGACAAACAATTTTACCTGCACCCGAGGCTTTACAAGAATTGAGAAAGAAAATGAAGGCTGGCCAAGATGGCTCAGTGGGTAAAGGCATTTGTCACCAAGCTTGACAATCTGAGTTTAATTTCTAGGACACACAGAGTAGAAGGAAAGGACTCCCAGTGCTTGTCCTCTGGCCTCTGTGCTCCTACTGCAGCATGTGTGTGCATGTATACACACAAACACACACACACACACATGCACACACACACACACATGCACACACTCACGCACACACACACACACATGCACAGGCGCGCGCACACACACACTAAATGTAATAAGCAAATTTTAAAAGCAAAAAATAAAATAAAATAAAAATAATAAAGTGAATCTAGCTTCCAGGCTCAGAAGGTTTAGCAGAGTGTAAATCCTAACATGATTTATTGCTGTCTTAGTTTAACGCATGGAATATTTAGAGGGGGTGATTTGGAATTCCAAATAGGACACACACATACTCACACTTACGAACACACCACACAAGCTCACACACACAAACACCCTACACACGCTCACACACACAAACACACCACACACACACACAGCAGGAGTTTGGCACACAACTGTAATCCTAGCACTTGGGAGATAGAGATAGAGATGTCATAAGTTCATTATCAGCTACATGGTGAATTCGAAACAAGCCTGAGACAAGATATGAGGAACCGAGGAAGGAGAGTGGGGGGTGGGGGGGCTACAACCCCAGCTCCTAAGAAGCAGAAGTGGGACGTACAAGGGGAGACCAGCCTAGACAGATATATACATATATAGAATAGTCAGACCCTGTATCTAAGGAAAAGCACACAGTCTACATCAGTGCCTAGACATATGTGTTTGAATTAATATTAAAGTCAAGCATGGGGCTTCATACCTGTAATCCTAGTGTTTGGAAAGAAAGGCTGAAGTAGGAGGATCTTTCTAAGTCTGGGGGGCTACAGAATGAGTTCCATGTCAGCCTGGTTTAGAGTGATATCCTGGGAGGAGAGAGAGGGGGAAAGAGGGAGAGAGGGAGAGAGAGGGAGAGAGGGAGAGAGAGAGGAAGAAGAAGAAGAAGGAGAAGAAGAAGAAGAAGAGGAGGAGGAGGAGGAGGAGGAGGAGGAGGAGAAAGAAGAATTGAAAAAAGAAAGAATATTGAGAAAAGCAGAGCAGAGAGCTGACAGTGTTAATTTCCTTAAAACTACAAAATTCAGAAGATAATTTGAAGTAAATATTAGTGAGGTATTGTTTTCTCCCAAATGACCTAAAATCATTATAAATCTTTTTTATTGTTAGTGTTGGGGTGGGGCTTTTGCATGCAAGGCATGTCCCGAGTGTGGGGATCAGAGGACAACTTTCAGGAGTCAGTTCTCACCTTACACCACTCTGTTGTCTGGCTTGTGCAGCAAGCCCATTTACCTGCTGAGCCTCCTAATAGACGACGTTTGGTTTTTTAAGAGGGCTGAGTAGGCAGAACATAGGGAGTTTGGGAAGTAAACCCGTGTAACAGTGTAATGATGCATTCCTCAAAGCCCACAAAATATATGTTGAGAGAGTCTGTCATGGAAGTGGTGGACTTCCAGTGATAAGGGCAGGTCAACACAGGCTCATTCACTAGCGGTAGCCCTCAGGCAGGGGTTTGCGCATGCGGGGCTGGCGGGCGGGGCAGGGGTCCACTCTTCCTATGTGGATGCAGAAGGGCTTGTGCAAACTATCCTTGCGTTTCTGCGGTAAGTCTAAATGTGCTCTTAAAAACAAAAGTCAATTTTTTAAAAGTTCTGGGTTTTGGTGGCATTATGGAGTCTGAGGAACCTTGACAGGAATAAAGGAAAAGAGAGAGAGAACAAGGAGGAAGAACGGAAGGGAAAAGGAGAGAGGGGAGGAGGGAAAGAGGAATGGAGGGAGAGAGAGGGGAGAGAGAGAGGGAGGGAGGAAGGGAGGGAGGGAGAGAAGGAGGGAGGGAGAGAGGGGGAAGGGAAACCAAGCTAAGTAGCACATACTTATAATCAGAGTACCTGGGAAACTGAGGCAGGAAGCCACTGTTGCAAACTGAGGGCCAGCCTGGTATGCTTGAGACACTGTCTCTCAGAAAAAGAAGGAAGAAGAGGAAGAGAAAAAGATAAAGATAGCAAGAAGTGGTTTTGCAATGACTGATTTGGGAAAAGGAGCTTCCTTCCTATCAGAGCAGGAAGTGGGTGGGCCCTGGTCGGCCCTCTCTGCCATAAAACCTTAAAGTCTCTGGCCTGAGCCCCAGTGATAGTATCAACCAGATGGCAGCTGGAGATTCCTAGACCCAAGGACCTGCGGTAGCAGCAATAAGAGGAAGACTCGTTGATGGCTCCTCTCCAGGCCTGGCCTGCTCATGCTGGGCCCTCTGGTAAAAAGACAGGTCCTTTCTCCCAAGCTGTAACATGTACGTTAATTTTGCAGGAGCAGTAAAAACTGGGTTAAAACTCAACGTGCTTTTTTTTTTTTTTAAAAAAAAATAAATTTCCTCAGGGCTTCATTATAAAGTGATACTTAGACACTGAAAATGTCACAGTACACAAGGTGCTCACACACTTTGCCAGATCGATCCTCCGGCAGCGGGAGGACTTGTCGAAGGTCTCTGCTGGCGCTCTGAAAGTGTGTAGAGCACAGGGCATGACCTTTCGATAAGGACTCTGATAGGTGCCCTGGTAATGGGGATGGTTGGGGTACAAAGGACATGAGAGGATGGTCTCAGGGGACACCTGTGTCACCAGTGGTCCACAGAATATTCTGTTTCTTAGGCACCAGAGACACATAAAATAGCCTGAGGTCTTCTGTTATGATGAGGTACCCAGCTTGCCCTTGGAGGGGCCCATTCTCTGAAGACCCTGTGACCATCAGGGTCCTGAGGGCAGACATGGGGTTCTAGTTTCTCTTTCCCCATAGTCCGATGTGCAGACACACAGAGCTATGGAAGGTATCATTGACTGTTGAGAACCTTTTGGACAGGGCACCATGCTGGACATTGGGGACAGACAGAGGAGCCACATCGAGGACACAGAGGCTTGGAGGGAAGAGTAGGAAGTGGGAGCCATGTGTGGGCAAGAACACAGCCCGGCTTCAGGACACCAGGTTTCCTATCTGAGCGTGCCACCAGAAGTTGGCCTGAGACCCTGGATGGTCTGCAATCCTGACACCAAGGCAGAAAGGGTGACATGGACTTGAAGAACTAAAAATGTTATCTTAGAGCTTCTCCCTGTGTGGTGTCCTCCAAGTGTCTGAAGTAAGAGCAGGCACTGGCCATGACCTCTCCTTATTCTTGCCCCTTCCTACCCCCAAGGCTGAAGCCTGACACCTCTGCACCCCCCCCCCCACTGCCACTACCACAGACCAGCCCATCATCACCTCCCACTGGATGGCTACAGTCCGCCTCTCAGGTATCTAAATCACAAGTCTGATCATGTCACCCCTTGAACACCTTTCAGTGGCCGCCAACTGTTCTTAGGGGGAGAAAAAAACAACCATGGGTACTGGCATTTCCCTCAAGGCCCAGCATTTCTTGGCCCCTGCAATATCCTACTGAATGATTTTTGGGCAATTGCCCTCCCCCGTCACGCCTCAGCTACTTGGTGAAGTGTCTGGAAACCTACCAGACTCAGCACCAGTATATAAGTTGAATTGCTCACTTTGTGACTGGGACATCCCCTATGCCCATCAATCCCGATTTATGGGTTTTTAAGTCTAAGCAAGATCCAGCAGAACCTTCCAAACAGACTTTCTGGTCCAGGCCAGTCTCCTCTGGTTTATGGTACCAGTTGTAACAATGATAAAGTTTTGGTTTTGCTGAAAACTTTTTTTTACATTGTTCTCTCTCTCTCTCTCTCTCTCTCTCTCTCTCTCTCTCTCTCTCTGTCTCTCTGTCTCTCTCTGTCTCTCTGTCTCTCTCTGTCTCTCTGTCTCTCTCTGTCTCTCTCTGTCTCTGTCTCTCTGTCTCTGTCTCTGTCTCTCTCTGTGTGTGTGTGTGTGTGTGTGTGTGTGTGTGTGTGTGT
>JANHMN010000024.1:3553413-3595374 GCA_030674055.1 Rhabdomys pumilio | reverse complement strand
GTGTGTGTGTGTGTGTGTGTGTGTGTGTGTGTGTGTGTGTGTGTGGTATGTGTGTGTATCCTACAGTGTTCTAGTGTTCATGTAGAGGTCAGATAACAACTTACAGGAATTTGCTCTCTCCTTCCTTCATGTGCTAGGATAGAACTCAGGCTTAGCAGCAAGTGTCTTTACCCATAAGCCATCTCACCTGCCCACTGTAACTTTTTAGATGGCTCTAGTTCCATCTTGAGCTAAGGAGCTGCAGCACTCACTGTGACCTATCACCCTGTGACCTATCACCCTGTAACCTATCACCCTATGACCTATCACCTGTTTGTAGCACTTTATAGCACAGGGATTAGCTTGCCTGTGCACTGATTGCCTGCCTGAAGGAAGGAGTATGTGAAGAAACTAGCTTGCAGGGGAGGCAGGACCTTCAGGAATCCTCGGGCTTCCTGTCTATGAGCTGAGAGATCTGCTTTTCTCTGTAGCTCAGATCATTCAGGCCTGAAAGTCACTGAATCAGCCTGGCTCCCCTCTGTCTGGCTTCCCACCCGAGGATGAATGACCGTCCTTGGCATCCAGTCATTTCTGTTTTCCTCTCTCTGCAATGGCTACTGTTGCTCCTGACTGTTTCCCATCACTCCCTCGGTGGACAGAAGCATAATCCGGTAACACCACAAGCCTAATTTGCGCTTCTGCTGAGGCAGTGAAGTCGCTGGAGCTTTGTAGGTGGTCTTGAGACAGAGAATGGACTGACCCACTCCATTCAGAATTCTTCCTCAGACTCAAGTGGCTTGCCCTATCTACAAGGGCCCAGGAACAGGGTTGTAAAACAACTTAAACACAGTCACTGCAGAGAAACAACCTTCCCTGTCTCCTGACCCATAGGACAAGCTCCTTTGCCCCTCTCTCCACACAGGTCAATGGCTGAGTTTCTCTTTCTTCTGTCCTGTGGGCACTTGTTTACCGTTGAAGATAAAGACAGCAGGGTGACACTTCCTTCTTGACAGACCAGGTAGAGACCCACTCAGACCATAAGCAAAGAACATTGCCTCCTTGAGTTTTGCTGTCCGGGTCTGCTTTTAGGGTTCATAGACAGTTACAACCAAAAAGACCCGACCCAGCTGTAGATAGAAACTACTGCTGAGTGCCAATGTATCTGTATGGTTGTAAGGCCGGAAGTCGTGTATAGTCAGACTTAGCATTTGATACGTTGATGATAAATTATAATAATTTCCCTCCTGTGAGCCTGTACAAATCATGTTGTGAGCTGTTTTATAGACAGCATTTTATTTCATTCTTAAAACATCCCTAGAGGGGACTGGAAAGATGGCTCAGAGGTTAAAAGTCTTGATGTCAGATGATTCACAACCCCCCGTAACTTGAGCTACGAGGAGATCAGTGCCCTAGTCTCCATAAGGGCATTCACATCATGTGCACAGACCCCCCCACACACAGACCCACACACATACACATAATTAAAAATAAGAGAAATAAATTTTTAAGTGAACTAAGCATGTAGGCACCCATTTCCCAGCTCAAGAAAGAGACTCGGAGAATCACACAGCTCTCGATGGCCAGGTGCTAAAACTGAGATCCAGTTGCCCTTTTGGAGCCACTATTGGGAAGTGAGGACTTGCTTCCCTCAGGCTAGTGATGAGAAGAGGCCAGAACTCCTGGTATGGCATGACACATACAGATAAGACATAAAGGACTCCCTCACACGGAGAGCTGTTTGGTTGTAGTCAGGGCATATTAGGGTTGTGAGAACTTCTCCTTCCAGGGCTTTTGAGTCCAAGATGAATGGATACCTCTATACTTGGGTGACTTGTGGAAGGCAGACGGTTCCCAGTTTGAGGCTGGCCTGTTTAAACGGACAGCATCTTGCCCACAGAAACCGTTAGATAACAGGAAAAGATAGCATGGGGGGTGTGTGCTCATTCAGGACTGGGAGAAAGTGGAGGTTTCAGACAGGCAGATGCTTCTGTGGTTAAAAGCAAATGCTTTGTGGTTAGGCAGCCCTGCTTCAGCCGTTGCTGGCTCGGCTACCTGTGTGACCCGAGTACGGTATAAATCCAGGCATTTTAACCAATAAAAAGAGGCTAAAAAGAGAATGTATTTGGGAAGGTTGTCTTGAAATTAAATAAGATAATATGTATAAAATGCTTGGCACAGAACGAGGAGCTGAGAGTACAGTGAAACTGGGTTGGTAACATAAGCCTATATTCTTCATACTATTGGGAGGCTAAATCAAGGAGCTCATGAATTTAAAGATAGCCTGAGCTACATACACAGTGAGACTTCATCTCAAAGACAAAACACATCCCCTATAATGAATGGTAGCTGCGTAATTACTGTTGCTGTAGTCCAGAGACGGAGGAGAACAGGGCATATACAGGTTGGTAGGTAGGTGACTCAGAAACTCTTGCTGGGAAACCTGTATTTTTTTCCCCCAATCTTGAAGACCTGGTACAGTCACCAGAAACACTAGGGCCATGGTTGTGGCTCGTGGGAAAAGCTCCATGTTTCCTATCGTTTTTAAAAGACAGAGAGGGCTGGACAGTGGAGGCACACACCTTTAATCCCAGCCCTCAGGAGGCAGAGGCAGATAGATCTCTGTGGCCAGCCAGTTGGAGGAGTCCAGCCAGGGCTACACAGAGGAACCCTGTCTCCAAAACCAAAACCAAACCAGACAAACAAAAGACAGATTAGGTTTGATATAGTTGAAACGGAGAAGGAACATTCACAGGGAACACACGCCTTCCATCTGTGTTTCTAAGCCACAAAGTCTGAACAGAGATATAGACTCTTTGCCCACTTCTTGGTTCTTGTTGGAGACTGAGAGTGTAGGGGTCTTTGGACTTGGGGAGAGGGTCTAGGGCCTGGGAATATCACCAAGGACAGAATCAGTGATGGATGGGACAGGACCCGAAACAGAGGAAGTTAGGAAATGTGGGTGAGGCCCCTAATGACTGGAGCTGACTCATGGGGGCAGTCCCCGGCTTGAAGGCCTCTTTGAGATCTAGTATCCTGTCTGGCAAGAGGCCAGCTCTGAGACCCCAGGCAACTCAGTGCTGCCAGCTAAGGCTGTAAGACCCCAAGGAAACAGTCCAGTTATTGTCTGGCAGCCTGCCCCAACTCCCCAGGGTGAGGAAAAGGTCCTCAGGAGCCAGGTGGTACCCCAAGAAAGATGCTGTTAAATACCAAGTGTCTACCAACCTCTGGATCATGAAGCACCACACTGGACCTTGGTGCTAGGTTGGCTCCCTGTTCTCTTGCACAAAGTCTGAACCTATAGACTAAAGGATCCTGGAAACTGTCTTTTCGAGACAGGGTTTCTCTGTGTAGTCCTGGCTGTGCTGGAACTCACTCTGTAGACCAGGCTGGCCTTGAACCCAGAAATCTGCTTGCCTCTGCCTCCCAAGTGCTGGGACTAAAGGCGTGCGCCACCACTGCCCGGCGAAACTGTGTCTTAATGGCCATCAAAGTGATGGGTGAAGTAGGGCAAATTTGGGAAGCCCTGAGTGAGATGGCTTCTTACGTCCCCATCAGTCCTATATGTGTGTCAAAGGAAGGCCTCATGCTAGTAACGGTGGATCATTTGCTGGAGATCCCCTAGGAAGGAAAGACGCTGAGGAGCAGGGGGCAGTTTCACCCATCTGTCATTAAGACTCTAGAGACCACAGGGCACCCGGAACAAACAGAAGTGGCAATAGATGGGAGGAACAAACTGTCCTGAACATCCCCCCCCGGGGGGCGGGGCTTATCTCCATGGACCCTCAACCCTCTGCGTTCACTAGCGGACAGTTAGGCTCAAACAATTTTCAAAGTATGCTTGCGTGTCACCAACCAGATAAGAATCCTACTCCCCAAGTCTTCACTCTGGCAAGCAGGAGTGTCTTTTTGTGGCCCTTGATTGGGGAGCACGACACAAGTGTTCCTATCTGGATGTCCGCAGTAGCCTGGAATCTGGTGTTTCCCTTACCCGGAAAGAGCAGGGGCCCTGGGAGGTGGGCTGGCCTTGGAAAAAGGCTGTCTGCACTCAGGAGAGAAAACAGAATAACGGCTCACAAAGCGTTAGGCTCCTTTATGGTCGCATCTAGATTGGCTGCCTCACTTATAAAAACAGCTCACACCTGATGGATGCACAGATAGCCCTAGACCCTAATTGCGCTCCCTGACCTAGGAAAAGACCAGAATGCTAGGTGAGGACTCATTTTTTTTTTCCAGTCGCCTCAGAGAACTTCGCTGTGTCAGAGAAACTAAGAGACTAAGCAAAACCCCTGAAAATCCAAGCCCGATTATTTCATCCACGTGGCACCAGAACAAGCCAGAAGGGGTGTGGGGGGCGGGGGGAAGAGTCACCCGTCCCGCCCTTGATGGGAGGAAGGGATTTGCCGGGAGCGCAAACTCTGGACAAGGCCGGGACGGTGACCAGGCGCGGCGGGAGGGAGGGATCCAGAGAAAGCCAGCCTAGGCCACAAAGCGGCTGAGCCGCGGTCCCCAATCCCCGCCCCTCTCGGGGCCACTGCGGTCCCTTTAAGGGCCGAGAGGTGCGCGGTCTCTTTAAGGCAGGTCCTGGTGGTTTCTGTTTTCTGAAGGAAGTGACGGGGGGTGGGATTGAATGAAAAGTGCTGAACGGAGTCGGGAGCTCAGGAATCGGGGCGGCTGGGGGACACGCACGGGGGGCGCCGTCCCGGACTCGGGGTGCGTGGCTGTGCGCGACCCACGTGAATTCGCAGCACGTCGTGGGGAACCTCCGGATTGAGTCTCCCCCTCTGGAAGGGGGGACTGCCGGGAATCCCCGAACCGGACCCCCAACTTCGGGCAAACTTTGTAGGCGCGCCTCCCCTCCCCCACGCGGCGCGCCGGGGGCCCCGGGGATGCGGCCCCCTGGCCGCCGCGACGTCCCCTCGGCGCGCCCCGCGCTGCCGCTGCTGCTGCTGCTGTCGCCGCTGCTGCTCGGGGCGCCGCACGGCGTGGGCGCGGGCAGCGGCTCTCCGGCCGAGCTGCGGGTCCGTGTGAGGCTGCCCGACGGCCAGGTGATTGAGGAGAGTCTGCAGGCGGACAGCGACGCCGACAGCATCAGCCTGGATCTGCGCAAACCCGACGGCACCCTCATCTCCTTCATCGCGGATTTCAAGAAGGTGAGGCATCATCCTCGTGGGTGCCGTCCCACCCACCACGGGGGGCGGGCGGGAGGCTTGCGATCTTAGCCGTCGGGAGTCCCCCGGCACCCTCAAGCCTGCAGAAGGGGAACGCAGGGCCGAAAGGGGGACGTGACTTGCCCAAGGTCACCTCTCTAACTCGCTGCCCACTCTCTAGCACCCAGATCTGGGTCTTTATTCTCGTCAGTGAACTCCTCTAGCCTTTGTTGCCTGGCTCTGAGTAGCCAAGGCCCCTCTCACGCACTGACCAGCCTCTGTGCCCTCTCCCTCCTCAGCACTCCCAGCTGACACGATGACAAAAGTTCTTAACAAGGCCTCCCTTCTTGCCACAGGAGGAACTAAAGGGGGGAAATCCACAGGTGGCATGAGGTCCTTGACTCTCCCTGTCGCCGTGCGGTGTGAAGTTAGTTTCCTTTCCTCGGATGTACTTGGCAGGGAAGTGGTTTCAAGACCTCCAGCCTTGAGCACTATTCAGGAATCGCTTTCCCTGCAGAGCTGTCTGCCCTTGGTCCCTCCCAAGTCTGGTAGCAGCTCTCTCTTCTGTGACCTGAAGGGCTGAAACGCTTGGAGCAAGAGGACCTCGGAAGAGTTGGGGGAGGGGAGGGGGACAAAGGGGAGGTTCCCCTCAGTTGGAAAGGGTTGTCGGTGTCTCAACCCACGCCTGACAGGGGCTTGGTGAAGTCCACAATTTTTGCCGCCCCCTCCCGTGTCTCTGTCTGTCTGTCTGTCTGTCTGTCTCTCTCTCTCTCTCTCTCTCTCTGTCGTGTGGTGGTGTGGAGAGAGAGGGTATGCTAGAGTTATCAGGAAATGGAACGCCAGGGTGCTGAGTGACAGTGACCCAACAACAGAAAAGTCTGCAAGAAAAGAAGGTGAATACCACCCCTGTCGTCCCATGAGTCCAAGATAGAAGGAATACAAGTTCAAGGCTATCCAGGGCTACAGAATGAGACCTTATCTCATGGTTGGTGGGAAGAGAGTCTTACAATCATCCACTCTCAGCTCTTGCCCCTAAAAGGAGGCCTTGCACCCCTCTGTCTTTGGGGGAAGAACAGAAGTGAGGAAATAGCCACCTTTCCACTCCACTCCTCTCACCTCCATTCCAAAACGAGGAGTTATTTGGAGACCTTAGGAGGAGGGGGTCAGAGTTTAGGCAGCCAGCTAGGGTTCCTATGAGATTGCCAGAGGCATCAGAGGTACAGTGGAGATCCACTGTTGGGTGGAGTGGAGGTGAGCCTGAACTGATTTTCTAGCCTAGGCCCAGGGAGTCATCCTGACCGAGGACTTAGCAGAATGGTAGCCCAGGCTGGCCACACAGGCCCAAGCTGGGTTCTTAGATGCAAATAGGTCCAATGAGCCATCGTGGGTGGAGAAAGGGGAGCTGGTTGCCAAGCACGTCCCCTACTTGCCCAGCTGAACTTTGGGAACATTTTATCTGTGGGGTTCTGGGAAGAATCAATCAGGAGTGGATATCTAATCTCTCCTCTAAGCCTCTGACCTAAAAGCCAGCCACAGAATGTGCCGTTAGTGTCCCACCCACCTGCCCTGTGCCCCTGTGCTGTGACCACCCTGGAGCCTCAGAGAAAGATGTATCCATCCCTAGGCTGGAAGTCTGATAGCCAAGCTGGGTGGGGCGTGAAAGGCTAGGAGTGGAGATTGTCTAGCCTCTGGCTACAAAGGGTTGTTATTACTCTGCTCTGAAAGGCGACCAGGAAAGAAAGCACCAGAGGCGGTGACGGTGACGGGGTGGTGGCCTGCCATGGAGGTGGGAGACTGGGGATTAGACTGAGTATGGGATGGAGGATATCTGGCTGCTCAGATGGAGGAGACATTAATACTCGATGGCAAGTGCTCCTTTTAATCCCCATGGTGGCTCAAACCTTCACCCCATTTTCCAAAGTCGGCTTTGCGGGTTAGCCTCTGACCCAAAGCTGGCATTTCCCACCTGCCCCTGGCATCTCTAATTTCATGTGATGGGGTGTGGGGGGAATAGAAGGCACAGAAAGTAGAAAGTCAGCTGTCAGAGGACTTCTTTGGCCCTGGCCAGGGTGGAGTGGGGTACACAGAGACAAGGGAGGACAGTGTTTAGTCTACTCCAGCATGTCACCTCTACTGACTAGAGCCACTCTGTGCCTGTCCTTCCCACATACTGCCCCCCCTCGCTCACTTCTCAAGGCCTCTTGCCTTAAAGCCTTGGTTAGTTCTGTCTAGAAGTTTTTTCCTGTAAAAAACGGCCCAGAAGTTGTGTTTTGTGCACCACACCCATTAGAGAAATGCTTTAGAAAAAAAAAATCCTGAATCTTCTTGGGAATATGAATGTTTATAATCTGATCACCATTAGGAGACACAGTGCAGACTGAAGGAGGCAAGTCTGGTTGATCACCCGTGAGCTGCTCAAGGAGGTCAATCTCCGTCCAGCTGTTTGAACTCTTGGGGCCTTCATTTCTTCATCTGTAAAATGGGTTCACATTGGCACGTGCCCTAAGGCCTTGGGCACAGCTGAACATGGAGCAGAGTGCATAGGTATGTCCTCTCTGCTGCTGGTGCTTTGTCAAGTGCTCAGGAAACGAAGAAGCCCTTAGCTAGCCCCGAGCTGGCTTACTCCACTTCTCAGCCAGCCTCCTCCCTGGTCAGTTTAGATTAAAGAGGTTGAAGGGTAAACAAGAGATGAAAGAAAGTCCACGTGGAATCTAGGGAAGAGTAGAGTCTCTCTTTGCCACGTGTCTTCTTACTGACTTGGAGGTAAGGTCTCCAAATAAAGCCCAGACTGACCTTGGCCTTGAAGTCGATGTGTGGTCCAGCTTAGTCTGAAACATATGTTTTATCTTTTTTTTTATTTATTTAAAAAAAATCACAGTCTCACTATGTAATGTGACAAAACTTTTCCTGGAGAGATGTTACACACAGGTCTACCCACCCCAAATATATGGAGCCTGGGACAATACGAATACTACTAAAGTCCAGCTTGGCAAACCAGTGAGTTTTCTTGGGGTTAGTTACAGGCATATGAATGAGGAGTTACTTACAGGAGCAGAAATGACTGGAAGCAGATACATCACCAAGGCCCACCCCTGCCTCTGTGACCACTCACAAAAGCATCTTCACAACCTGAAGGCAGCTCAGCAGGTTGGAGAGTGTCCTTTCAAGGCGCCTCAATTATTCTAAACCTCTTTCAAGCAGTTTGTCTGGATTTTGCATCTTTCAGTCTTTCACAGAGCTAGGCTGGACTGAGCGGAGTCTTTGAAACTTAGCTTTTATTATTTACTCAGAAAGGAGGGGCCTAGTGGATCGAGTCAATTTCAGGGACTTCCCGTAGCTCTTTTGAGTTGCTTTACTTCCTGCGTCTGGAGCGTCCCTGCAGGATAGAATGTTTCAATCTCCCAAGAAACTGTTACATAAGTCTAGCCTTGACCTCTTGCCTGACTCAGTCTCAAGTGATAGGATCGCAGGTGCGAGCCTCCACAAACAACCACCTTCTCCAGGAAGCTGCTGAATCAATGGTTAGCCAGCCCCTCCAGGGCAGCAGTCAACCTTGGCCTAAGCAAACCTAAGGCTTCAGTGACACCGTTGAGCAGGAGTGGTCTTAGCCCTTACGCAACCCCTTCCCAGCCCCGCCTTCTTCCCAGATAAGTATCCAGGACTAATAAACTGTGCCTCACCTTACCTGCATCCTGGCCCTGAGGCTGGTAAAGCAATCAGTCATCTGTGGGACACTAGAGCCTGGACCTGGCTGACAGATCCCATGAGCAGCATGGAATGTCCTGTGTCACATGGTTGTCCTGTGTCCCCTGGAGCCCTTCCTCAAGCTAATACCAGGCTCAACGAGCTAGAACTGAAAGAACGCCTGCATGCCATGGCTCAGTGGCTCTGAAGAGTCACCTGGGGGAGTTTGCAGGTTTTCGACACCAGTAGTGAGCTCCACCTCACTAAATCAGGACATCTGAACAGGAGAGCCGAGCAAATGGGGTTCTTTAAGGAATGCCAGGAGAAGGTAGAGGCAGGAAACTGAATGTCAGCCTGAGCTACAGGAGATCCGTTGAAAGAGGGGTTGTGGATGGGGCTCAGTGGATAGACAGTATTTGCTCATAGTGCAGGAAACCCTAGGTTTGATCCTTAAGCCCACATAAATTCAGCATGGCTGTGCATGTCTGTAACCTAGCACGTGGGAAGTAGAGGCAGGACAATTAGTTGCTCACGGTCATCCTTAGCTATGTAGTGAGTTTAAGACCAGCCTGGGCTACATGAGATCCACACCACCACCACCACCACCCGCCCCTTACTCTAATGTGTTAGTGTTGGCTCTAGGTATTGAACCCAGGATCTCACGCATGCTGCTGCAGAGACTCATACCCTACCCTCTCCAGCCCGCAATGTACTATAAGCAGTCATCATCCTCTGGGCCTAAATCAATACAGCCCCCCACATAGGAACCCTAACTCCTAAATAAATACAGTAAGCAACACTCCTTTCACACGTTATCATCCGTGCCCTGCATATGTAATCTGACCTGCATGTATATAGCCACTGAACACAGTGGTAGCAGGCATACCCAGAATGGTAGCCGCCATCCCCATTCTGACTGCTTATCTGACAGCCCTCTGAGTTCCCTCCCCCACGCTGGTATCTCTGAAGAAGCTCTCTGTCCCCCTGTCTGAATGTCCAAAAGCAGAGGAAGGAATGAGTCACATAGCAAGCTGCCTGGTTTGGGGATGGCCGCAAGGGGAAGATTGTAAGATAAGAAGAAAGTCACGTGACTGCATCGGGGTGAAGGAAATGTAGAAGGAGAGGGGAAAAAAGTGAAGAGGAAAAGCATTCTGGTGACCCATGGGCTGGAACCTGAGAGGGAATGCTAACATCAAGAGCTACCTATGGCTCAGATCAGGGTTACTCCAAGGGGACTGAGCTTGAAAGTGACCTTGGTGACAAGATCTGACAGCTGGTGGCAAGCCAGGATTATCTCCCAGAGATCTTTGTACCGCATTCTGGCTAACTGGGCTACTCTAGTTCTCTAAGTGAGTTCCTCCCAAAAAGATGAAACACACCATGGAGAGGCAAGAGTGTGGAAGAGCCCTGGTGCCCAGGAATCCACAAACACTTCTTTATATGCGGTTGGAATAGGCCCTGTCTCCCAGACTTATAATTGCCGGGGGATCCAGGCATGATTCCTCAGCGATGCCGTGGGTGGTCCTGGAGGGTGAAAAGCCAGGCTAGCTTTGAAAATAGGTCCCAAATACTTCCAGTTATTCTCTGCACTTATTTATTTATTTATTTATTTATTTTGCTATCTCCTAGCTGTGTGACGCAACAGGTCACTGAGCGTCTCTGAACCTAGGCTCCATTTCCTAGGCAGAGTGACCAAGGGGGACTTTGCAGAACAAGGGACCCATGAGAAAGACGTGTAGTTCCAATGCAGGCAGCCAAGCGGGCCCCTCTGCTGCATCTCTCTGTCCCCACATGTAATTGCAACTATTTATTTATTTATTTATTGTCTGTACTAGGGACCATTTCATCACCAGGCGCTTCTGTCCCTTAAACTGGCAAATGTTTACCTACCTGTCACTGGGGATTCAGATGAAGGACAGGGGATGAGGGAAGCTGGAATCTAAGTGAGAGAGAAGTATGACACCCCATGTCAGGAGCCCTGAGTCAGCTAGACAGTGGGGAGCAGTTGATCCACATAAAGCCTCCCATTGTTCCCCTGGGGCAGTCGGGGTGGCGGTGACCTTTGGGATTTAGCTGACAGAGCATGAGGGGCTGGGGACTGGCAGTGAGGGCTACTGGTTAATAGTCATACTAACTCCATAATAAGAAGCCTCTGTCCAGGCCTGGATGAGTCTGTGTATACAGCGGGGATACATTATGTCTCCTGTAGCATCCTGCCTCTGGGTTGAGTGCATCTACTCCTACTCCTGGGAAAGCCAGGCAGAGCTGCAGAGGGGCTCCTGAATCTGCTGTTGGGCAGCCTAGGTAGGGAAGGCTCTAACTCTGCAGTCCCCAGGCCCCACCCTAGTGAAGCTGGCCCCTGTCTAGTCATGAAGCAGTCTCAGCCAGGAGCGGAGGAATAAATATTTAGATTGGCCCAGCTTGGGCCCCAGAGTCACGCGGTCTGGTGATGAGTAGTCAGAGATGGCAGAGCATACTCCTGGGAGGCAGTGAGCCCCAAGTGTCCAGTAGCAAGGGGGTTGAGGCTAATAGAGGTGGGGGTAGGCACTGCTTGTGGAGGCCCTGGAGCAGTGAGTGACCAGTGGCCTGTGGCTTGGGCTGTGCCACACATACACGCACGTGCACACATACACAAGCACACACACACACACACACACACACACCAGAAAGGAGCACCAAAAAGGAGTTCTGTTCCCTGGGCCCCCTCAGTTTTCATCTGCTCTGTAGTAAAAAGGGTGATAACAGCAAGAGTCTGAGACTAAGCACCTAGCTGCCTGATGCCCCAAGGAAGCTTCTAGAACATGTACCACAGCAGGGCATCATGAGAGCCCTGAAAACTAGGAGCTGGTATCTGGGAGCCTGGGAGGGTAAGCAGAGCTGAGATGTGAGGCTGAAGGGCCTGTGTGAGGAGAGTGGCTGGGCTGTGGGTGAGACTGTGTGTGAGGCAGAGCCTGCTGGGCGTGACAGTGGAGCAGGCGATTCACAGAGGGAGGGGGACACAGGACACTCAGGAAATGTGGCTGAAATAGAGGGCATGGGATGGACTTTTCATTGTGGAGAAACTGAGGAAGAGAACTCAGCAGCTGTGTGTTTGAGTGTGTGTACGTGCATGCACGTGTGTGTGTAATGGAGGCCTTTCTGTGCGAAGAGGAGATTTAGGAACAACAGATGTGTGTGAAAGATGGCAGCCTGTGGCCTGAGGGTAGGGAAAACCAGGAGAAGTCTGGGTGCGTTTGCCGAGGCTAGATTTGATTTGAGAATAAAGAAAGATCCCACTAACAGTGGCCCAAGCAATGCAGTGTGTTACCTTCTCCCCTGACTCAGTCTGAAAGGCAGCTATGGCAAGGCGTGCTGCTCCTGTCTTGGCCCATCACAGGTCCAGGCCTTCCTCTACGGTGTTGTTTCCCTCCCCCAGCAGGAAACACTCCCTGGGCCTCTCCGGGAAAGTGGCCTGGAGGGCCCACACAGGGTGTCTCCTGTCACGGGTGTTTTTCCAGGACAGCTGTCCACCATCATTTCCTTGTTCCTGTGGAAACCCCATCGAAGCTGAGCCAAAGAAGCCCTTCTCTCTGGGGAACACAGTGGGTCTCACAAAAGGGAAAGCACAGAGGGGTGGAATATCCATCCCCACAGAGTGATGCAGAGCCCTGGCCTGAGGGTTGGGAGGTCTGAGTTCCTACTGCTGGCCTTAGTACTGTGAGACCAGTAAAGTCCCTTACACCTGGGTCCCCTTTTAGACACAAAATAGTAGATGTTGGGCTAGTGGGCCTGCAAGAGTGTACCCCCTCATCCTCTCCCCCATAGATAAGGCCAAGAAGATAAGACTTGGATTGAGGAGGCAGAATCCATTCACTCATCCAGTGAATGTGAAGCTTCTGCCCTCTGCTAGCTCCTGGCTACCACATAAACAGGCTGGAGCCACTTGCCTTTGACCCTAGAGGGCCTGGATGAGTCGTTGCCCAGGCAGAGACAGTGTTAAGGACAGTGAGTGGCTTTAGAGTCAGTGGATTCTCTCCAGGGTTCAGTCAAGTGTCAAGCCCGACTTCATACCAGCCCCAGGCTCTCAACCCACCAGTGACCTTTAAAGTTAAGCCCAGACTCTTTAGATGGCTCCTAGTCCCTAAATCCTGCCCCCTTGCTATCTGCCTCTTCAGCTACCTCCCACCCCACCCCCACACAGGCCCACTCCAATTCCCTCTCCATCTCACCGGGCCCTAGTACATCCCACCCCACCTCCCTCGCTGGTCTCAAACCTCCTTCACATTCTTCTTGCTCAGTTGATCGTGCATGGTTAAGGTGTTTCTGGTTAAGGTGTCTTCTAGTGGGCAGGGGTACACTGCCATGAGATGTGTTCCCGGCTTGGAGAATGAGTCCAGGAGGGAAGGTCAGTAAGGCAGGCAGGGCACTGAGAAGGTGTCTCTGCAGAGCTGGAAGTCCTAACACTTGACCATAGCAGAGTAGGTGATGCCGGAGAGCCTCTGGAGGGTGGACAGATGGGGGTGGGGCGTCCCCACAGAGTATTGGGCTTGCAGGATGGTCCAGGAAGTGACCCAGCACTGCTCATTCTGGAAATTGTGTCTCAGTATAGAGGTAGTATGGGATGCCAGCCTCTAGAGACTTTATAGTGACGACAGAGATAATTCTTAGGGGCATTAAATGCTCAGATGACAGTAAGATGGGGGGATGATTGGATTTAATACTGTACTCTGGGCTAGAAAGACCTGCATTCTTTACACCGATTCAGTGACGTCACTGTAGGGAGCCTTTTCACCCAGCCCCATCCTCACAAAGACAGCTATTTGCCTACCTATCCTTTGCCTACACGGTCGTCAGCATAAACTTGAACCCTAGGCCTTTCACCCTGGCACTGAAGCTGATTGTGTGAAGTCAGCCTTCCTGATTTCAGGAGTCCTTTAATGACAGGGCCTTTGGACTTGGCCGTTCTTGTGAAGGCCTTACCTCTGGGATTGCCCTCGGTGTTCTCCTGTTGATGCGTGCTGGCCTCACGGGGAGCTCATCTGACATGCCTAGGCCTCCAGTCCATCTATAGAACAATCTTTACCACGTCTCAGGCCTAGAGTAGACGATGACACTGGAAACAAGGGATTGCAGCATCAGGAGAAACTCAGAATCATAGCGTGTATTCTGAGCTTGGTCAGGTCTTTTCATTGCTTACCGTGGTCCCTCGATGCGGTACTATTGCCGGGCAGTGGTGGTGCATGCCTTTAATCCCAGCACTTGGGAGGCAGAGGCAAGCGGATTTCTGAGTTCGAGGCTAGCCTGGTCTACAGAGTGAGTAGTTCCAAGACAGCCAGGACTACGCAGAGAAACCCTGTCTCGAAAAACAAAACAAAAAAACAAACAAGGCGGTACTGTTGCTGAACTTGTTGGAGAGTGTGAAAACTGAGACCCAAGAGACTTCACATGGATTCATTGGAGATTACATGGGGTTACTGGCCAGAAGCAGCAAGGCCAGGGCCCAATGTAATGGGTCCTGGTTCTAAGCATTTGATCTTAACTCCAGTCTACCTGTGCCTCAGTTACACACAGGACTTCAGCGACCCTCCCTGACCCTGCCTGGCCTCTTCTTGGTGTATGCTCCACCATTTCCTTACGGGCTGAAGGTCTCTGGGAGAAAAGACCTTAAGGAGGACTTCCAGTTTAGGAGTCCCAGCCCAGACTCTAAGCCTCTATCCCTTGCCCAGTTGTGCCACCTGTCTTGGGCTTTTGACAACATCTGAGTGAATCATCCTAGGGGACTCCAGGCAAAGAGAGGAACTGGGAGCCAGGTTTCCATCTGGCTTGGAATCAACCAGATCTTAACAGAACATCTGGACAGATGTTCTCAAAGCAGGCGAGCTCTTCCCCACTGTCCTGTGTGTTCTGAAGCCTTGCTAGTGGATCAAATGGGAAGGCCACGGTCAGGATATGAGGAGCCAGCAAAGGGCATGTGGCTTTGGGGAAAAGCAGGCTCAGGAAGATCTGAGGACCCGGGTATAAAGGGGTTTTTCAAAGGGCAGATAGTGGCTAGGAGGTATTCCTGCCTGCCGTTTTGTATGTATCAGGCTGTTGGTTAGGCACACAGAGTGAGAACAGGAACTGCCTTGTTCCTAGGCAATCAACCAAGGATTTACGAATAGTGGCCAAGTGAGTATGATGTGGAAGGACCCAGGTTCTAGTCCTACGTCTGCCATTCACAGGTCGTGTGGACCTGAGCTTCAGTCCGTTCATTCCTTTATTTCTCCCTCTCAGCCTCACTGACCTCCTTCTCCCTCCTTCCGTTTTGCCTTTGAAACAAAATGTCTCTTTCAAATGGCCTTCAAACTGGCTATCCTTCTGCCTCCACTTCCCAAGTGCTAGGAATACCCTGCACCCACTCACTCAGCCTGTCTCTGTAGTTCTGTAGTTGGTCCAGGAGGCAACTGTGCTTTCTCCGGAAGGAGCTCAGCCATGGGACAGCCTGGACTACCTGGTTAAAATCCCAGTTACATTTCTCCTAAGTCCATGGCCTTAAGCACGGTCCCCAATCTCTTACAGAGCTCTGCCTCTGTGGTGAAGACCTCTGAGCCCAGGATGCCATCTGTGTGAAGTACAGTAACAGCAGTTTCTCTTTCCCAGTTAATCAGCTTCAGTGACTCTTTGCCCTACACAGTGACAGAGGACTTCCTTCTGCGCCCAGGCAGCAGCGTCTAGGGTTGTCATTGCTATTTGTATCTAATTCAGAAACAGGGAAGGAACTATAAAACAGGTTTCCTGTGTGTGTGTGTGTGTGTGTGTGTGTGTGTGTGTGTCCGTCCGTCCGTCCGTCCGTCTGTCTGTGTGTGTCTCTGTATGTGCACACAAGTAGGTTTGTACTCATGTATGCGCAGATGCACTTGAGCATTCGAGTGTATGTGAACATATGTGTATCTGCGTATATGGAGAAGGCCAGTGGTCAACCTCGGGTATCATGATCCCTATGTATCTTGAGATAGTCTCTCACTGGGACCGGGTGTCCATGGATTAGACTAGCCTAGCTAGCCAGTAAGTTCCAGAGATCCTCCTGCCTCCACCTCCCCAGTGCTGGTATCACAAGCATGTGCTATCACATGGAACTAGTGCTGGTAATTGAACTCAGATCCTCATGCCTGTGTGACGAGCACTTTGTCCACTCAACCATCTCTTCAGCTCCTCAAACATTGTTCTTCCAGCCTCTGGCCTGGTTCTAAGTGTTTAATGCCTTCACTCCTCGTGATGGCTGGAGGGTATCTCCATTCACGGGCCCCTCGGCAGCCCTGAGAACACTGGGTACTTAGTTCATGTGTCACTGAGAAGACAGTGGTATCCAGATAGGACTCCCACAAGGGTCAGAGCTGCAGATACCGGTGAGGTGGACTTTGGATCCTGCCTGAGGCTCCTCCCAGGTACTGCCTGACTCAGACTCTGGGAATGGGAGATCTTGTGTAGAACCCACCTGACAGAACTGTGCCTAGCTAGAATGAGATCTGCCACCAGCAGATCACCCTCCAGTGTCCCCTCAGCCGACCTGAGTTGACGGAGGATCAGATGGCTCAGGCTGGCAGGACAAGGAGATGCCAACACGGTGACCCAAGAAGGGATTTCCTGTCTAGAGGAAGCCGAGCTGACTCACCTTCCTTCCAAGGCTCTGGGATGAGGAGCCTCCCGGAACTTTTCTCCCCAGCTGGGCTTCAGGTTCTTTTTTCTAGGATCTCCCTCTCCATCGTCTCATCCCCAGTTGTTCCATTTAAAGTAAGTTGTAAGACAGCTTATATAAAGCCGTCTCTAGGAAAGGCAGTCAGCTCTTAGAGAGTTGCAATATCGGTGAAATCTATTAGAAGATTATTAACAGGGCGGTGGTGACACACACCATTAATCCCAGCACTCAGGAGGCAGAGGCAGCAGATCTCTGAGTTTGAGGCCAGCCTGGTGTACATAGGGAACTTCAGGACAGCCAGGGCTACAGAGAGAAACCATTCTGTCTCAAACAAAACAAAGCGAAAAGAAAAAGACAAAGCGCAGTTGTCACAGATCATCCCTGACATTCATTGGTCACCTCTGCAGTGACAGTAATCTCGCTTCCAGTACTGAATACTGGCATTTCCTCCAGGGCATCACTTCCACCCAAGCCTGCCAGGTACAGGAGCAGTCTGTCCCATCACAGTGAGGCTTGGGAAAGCCAGGGGCGGCTAATACATACTGCCCATGGTGGAACCATCAGCCCCTCCCTGGATCTAGAATCCTGGGGTTCACTCTCACCCTTTTCTGCAAACACTTGGACCCTTAGCCATTGTTCAGTAAGCCCTCTCTGAAGGGGGCTTCTGGTGAGGCAGCCCAGGGTACAAACACAGAAGAATGCAAACCCTAAGATTACATCGTCTAGTGTCAGGACAGAGCTGTGGGCTTGGGTCCAGGAAGGTTCACAGCCATAGTTGCTGAGCCCAGGATGCCCCCATGGCAGAAGGGCCCCTGCCAGATTGAGACCTCTTCTGAGTGATACCTAGTGAGACCTAGTAACTTTCTTCTCCCCAGCAGAGTTAGGAAGACACTGTGGCAGGTGAGATAGAGATTGGGGATGTGGGGTATGCAGGCAGACATAGCTGAGGGTTCTAGCTGCAAACAGACAGCAAAAGGTGCCTGAGGCCCTGCCCCCTCTTCCTGTCCCAGCCTCCCTCATGCACACTGTGATTCAGAATAGGAAGGAACCACGGGCCCATTGGTCATGCCAGAGGGAAGGGGGAAATGGAGAGGGACAGGGAAAGGTGAACCATTCCAGTCTTGGAAGGCAGCAACAGCTGCAGCCGGCTGCCTTTGTCCCCACAGTTCCTACTGGAGGTGGGGGGCTAGGGTCCAGGCTGATGGCAGAAAACCCAGGGGTTTTCCGAGGCCCGCCCCCAAGAGCTACAGTGTAACAAAGTCAGAGAAAGCTCTGGAATGTGTGATTGTTAAAAATGTTTGCAGTCCTTCCTCCTCCCATGGTGCTCTGATTAAGGACACTTGGGTCCCCACTGAGGGGAGGTATCAGTGATAGACAAAAACCAAAAACAGGCGCGGGCTTCTTTGAGATTAAGGTCTGTCTGGTCAAAGGGTTCTTTGGAAAATCTCTCCCGGTGGTTCACTTTGTCAGTGTTCCAGAAAGCTATGGAAACATCTGAAGTGTGATCTCGGAAGTCACGGGTATGAATGGAAAAGATAAGCAGTTTCTTGGTTATCTGCGGAGGGGAGGTGTCTGGAGGGGCAGGCACTGGTACAGTGTCCAGGCCTGTCCTCTCCAGGACTGGTCTGGGGCCTTTCCATCCCGCTGGTCTCCATCCTCCTGCCTCTCCCTTTCAGGATGTGAAGATATTCCGAGCTCTGATCCTGGGGGAGCTGGAGAAGGGGCAGAGTCAGTTCCAGGCATTGTGCTTTGTCACAAGGCTGCACCACAATGAGATCATCCCCAGTGAAGCCATGGCCAAGCTCCGGCAGGTGAGTACCCACCCCTGGCTAGGTCCTGTCACCCTCATTCAGGTAGCTCCCTCCCCCACTCTTCCTGCCTGCCTTCTCTTAACATTCGCTCACCATGGAGAGTCCTGATTCCCTGATTTTGCTCCTGACCAAACTAACCACAGAGCCCCAGATTCCTAATCTGTACTGTGGCCCAACTCTCAGGACACCCCAAGCTGCTAATCCACTCTTTTCTGGGTGAAGATAGAGGTGTGGACTCCAAATTGAGATTGAACAACTCCTGTCCCCTGTCCCTCGTTAGTGACACTGGACAAATGGCCTTGCCTTAATGCCCCAGTCTCCACATTGAGGACATAGGTTAGAATCAGAACTCATCCATGAAAGGGTGTCGGGAAACACCGCAGCCCTTTGACCCACTGACCCACTGACCTGCATGGATACCTCCCTGGAGTTCCAGCCTTCCATAGCTTATCTAAGCTGACCTGTGCTGTAGGCCTGCCTTATGGCATCTTTTCATCCAGGGCTCTACCTTTTGTCTACCCTGCTGGGAAAGACTTCATCCCCCGAATTCAGAAAGCATACGACCCACACTGTCATGTACCCTATCTCCTTGAACTTGCCAGAAAGCCCTCAAAATTTAAGAAGCAAAACCAGAAAGGTTTTAACTGCCTCTAGGGCTCTAGGGTATCAGGTTGGGCTAGCCTGAGAAAAGGAAGGACAATGCACATGTCCCCACCTTGCACCTACAGAAAAACCCCCGCGCAGTGCGGCAGGCTGAAGAAGTGAGGGGCCTGGAACAGCTCCATATGGACATCGCCGTTAACTTCAGCCAGGGGGGCCTGCTGAGTCCCCATCTCCACAACGTGTGTGCTGAGGCCACGGGTGCCATCTACACCCGGCAAGAGGATGTACAGCTCTGGACAGAGCAAGGTCAGCTGGGGACCGCCCTGGGTGGGCAGAAGGGGACGCACAGAGCAGGGAGGGGAAGACCTCGCTGAGTGACTCTGTTGTATTCAAGAGAGAGATCTGTACAGCTCTAGTAAATATAACTGTGCAGTCACGAGTGACAGGCATTCTGGGGGGCGAGGGTGAAATCCCCAAGGTAGGCTGTGACATGTCAGAAAGGCTTCTTGGAGGAGGCGGTGTCTCTGCGGCTAGAATAAGAGGACTCACCGAAGACAGCTTGCTAGGTCCCGTGAAAGACTCCTCAGCATTCTTACTGCTACACGTACTGAGGACACACATGGTCCTGTAGGTCTGTCTGCTGGGCACCTCTCAGAACTAACTCAGCATCTCACCATTCCTGGTGCCAGCATCTCTCCCATAGCTCTCAGGACCTCCTCCTACCTCTGCAGGGCCCCTGTGCTACTCTCCTGGCCCCTCTCCAGGTCCCTTTGCTAAGACTGTCAGATCCTCTGTGTACAGGGGACAGGGAGATTCAAGCTGCTTACTCCTGGGCCTTCTGCACATACAGAAGCCTGCCCATCCCAAGGCAGCGCTGGACTTTGTGGTCATTCCCATAACACACCCGTCTCCACGCACACACATCCCAAATGAAGGTACAAGCCTGACATTAGTACCTCAGAAGCTGCTCCTTTTCATGGTCTCTAAGCAGAGCCCTGGCCAGGCCCCTGTCACTGCCCCAGGATTCCTCATGCATGTTCTTCTTATGGCCATACCCATTCTGCTTCTGTTGACCCATCCCTGCCCTGCCTACTCAGCTGCCATGTCCTTTAGGTAGTTTTTTTATTTAAAGCATTGATGGCCACATGGTCCAGTATAGGCTCTGAAGTCAGGTCTGGTTTGGGTTCTGACTCCTCTATCACTGTATGATCCCAACCCCATCAGTAAACGCTGGACCAATTCTGAATCCCTGGTACACAGTAGAGACTCAGTGGATGAGGGTGACTGTCATTTAATGTATCCCATTAGTGTACCCTCAGGCCTGTGGCTCATCTATGTTCATCCCCAGGGCAGCCTTGGGAGGGGTGACTGGAGAGAAGGCTATCCTGGGCTAAAGTGCTCCTATCTTCTTCATGCTTGCCTTTTCCCTCAGGTGTGGACAGTTCTGTGTTCGAGGCTCTTCCGAAGGCATTAGAACAGGTGGAACTGCCTCGTTGTGGACAAGTGGGGGACCGAGGAAAGCCCTGTGCCTGCCACTACAGTCTGAGCCTGGCCTGGTACCCTTGCATGCTCAAGTACTGCCACAGCCGTGATCGGCCAGCACCCTACAAGTGTGGCATCCGAAGCTGCAGGAAAAGCTACAGCTTTGATTTCTATGTACCTCAGAGGCAGCTCTGCCTCTGGGATGAGGACCCCTAACTACAGGAGACAGAGGACCAAGGATGGATGCTTGGACCTACAAGTTCTTCTGACGACCAGAGGGCATGGGAACGCAATCTGAGGCCTAAGGTCTCTTCCTGAGCCTCTGGCCCCGAAACCACAGCCTCATCTGCTTGACTGTGAAAGGGTGTCACAGCACAAGCCACCTTGAGGCAGCCCTGATGCCACCTGTGCGCATCCTGAAACAAAGGGTGAAAAAGCAGTTCTCCAGACTGGTGGGTGCCCTCACCTCTTCCTTTCCCCTGAAATGTCCCACATACATGGAATCAAACTGCACCGGCCTAGGCTGCTTTTATGGAGCTTGTTCTGGAGGCATGGCCCTGTGGCACACCTTCTCACCAGCAAGGGAAATGGAGAGGGACAGCTGAGGACTCATGCCCCAGCTCTTGTGTCTGGTTACAGTGCCTTCTCTCTACCCTGAGGACAACGGGGAGCAGGGATGCCACCCCCCAAGATCACCATGTGTGCCTTTCCTGAGACCCAATTTGGATAATTCCGCAGGCAGGCACCGATTTTTCCTGCCTCTGGACTGAAATACTTTGGCAAGGTTCTGGGGCAGGGAGGGAGCATGAAGTACAAGAAAAACTTGAATTCCAGATTTTAAATGCAAAATATTTATCATTTGTACCAGAAATAAAAGTCTTTTTAAGTTTTTCACTCACCCGATGGCTCCAGTCTAGGCTTTCTGAGAGAATTTTGTCCGATGCTGCCACCTAGTGTCAGAAATGTGCCTTTACTTAGTGCCTGTCTGGGCAAAGCGACTTCTAAAGCTCCTACTATGTGCCCTGTGCGAGGCACTGTGCTTCAGATGATGGCACAAAAGAACTGGGAAGGACTCAGTAGTGCAGAGAGCATGCTGCCTTTTTACAGAGGACCCAAGTTCAATTCCTTACATCTACTTCCAGGGTGGGGAGGGTCACGGACACCTGTAACGTAACGTCGACGTAATAAGAATCTGCCACCCTTTTATGGCCTCCAAGGGCTGTCACGCATAAAATAAAATAAAATAAAATAAAATAAAATAAAATAAAAACCGTGGGGCTTGAGGGTGGCTCAGTGATTAAGAACGCTGGCTGCTCTTCCAGAGGTCCCATGTTCCCATGCCCAAGACCCACACGGTAAAACTGATGCCCTCTTCTGGCCTCCAAGAGTAACTGCACGTGGCGCTCATACGTGCAAGCAAAGCACAGCAAATAAGTTATATAAAAAATAAGACCAAGTCTGAAGACATAGATCATTTATAGAGTATTTGCTCAGGATGGGCAAGGCCATGGGTTTATGTCCTACACAACAGAACAGAAAAGAAAGAGAGAGAGAGAGAGAGAGAGAGAGAGAGAGAGAGAGAGAGAGAACAAATAAACCAGTGAGTAACGGCCAAAACAAAGTCAAAGCCATCTTAGAACTAGACATCCAGCATCCACATCCGGGCCCTCACCGGAAGTCATGATGCTCACGGGTAGTTCCGGCACTCAGGAGGCAGAGGCAGAAGGTTCTATGCAAATTAAAGGCCAGCCCCAGCTGCAAATTACAGGGCGAGGGCAGCTGTACTTATGTGGGAAGACTTCATGGAAGAGGCGGGGTGTGAGCTGAGCCTTAAGGACAGTGGGTTTGGCAAGGTGAAGGCCGCAGAGGTTTATGGGTAACGAAGCCTCTGATTCTACAGAAGACCCAGCTCCTCAGAGGAGAAGAGACAGACTCAAATCCTCCTCAAAGGCCTTGGGGAAGAAAGCAGCAGAATGCAGAACAGTTCCATCTATCCAGTGCCTCCAGAAAAAGACTGCCTCCGGGCCAGAGGGTCAGGATCTGTGGGGAGACAGCCTTCTCGGGTTACTGAGTCTTTATTCTAAGCACATCTGTAAAGGTCTGCTGCAACCTGGCCAGCAGACGAGGAAGGAGATGCGGAGGAAGGAGATGCAGCTGTCTTTTTAGTTTTCTCCCTCTTGCTTAATGCAGGCCTCCGTCTGCTGCCCTCTTCTGGCCTCCAAGAGTATTTGCACATGATCCCAAACATCTGCTCTGGGTGGAAGATGGGTTCTTGGAGAAGGCACCTTCTCCTTCTGTGGAGTCTCTTCCTTCTTTCCCTCTCCTGTTCGGCTTCCAAATGTCCAGAAGTAATGCATTTCCAAATGCATGTTTTGCCAAACATAGTTTTAGGCTAGGGCTACAAAATGAGAACTTGTCGTCGTCGTCATCGTCGTCATCGTCATCATCAGAATGCTTCAGTCCAGGAGGTGTGGTGGCACTTGCCTATGATCTTTGGGAGGCAGAGGCCAGATGATCAAGAGTTCAAGCCTAGCCTGGGCTATAAAGCAAGTTCAAGGCTAGCCAATGTGTGAGATCCTGTCTTAAAACAACAGGGGCTTGCCGGGCGGTGGTGGCGCATTTAATCCCAGCACTTGGGAGGCAAAGGCAGGCGGATTTCTGAGTTCGAGGCCAGCCTGGTCTACCAAGTGAGTTCCAGGACAGCCAGGGCTATACAGAGAAACCCTGTCTCTAAAATAAAAGGAAAAAAAACAACAAAAACAAACAAACAAACAAAAAAAAAAAAAAAAAAACCAGGGGCTGGAGAGATGGCTCAGCCATTAAGAGCACTTGCTGGTAGCAGAACACCCATTTTGGGAGGTTCAGGAGATCCAATACCCTCTTCTGGCTCCAAGGGCTCCCACATACACAGCACAAAAAGAAATACAAATAAAAATAAATCTTTGAAAAACACAACAAACAAAACAAAGGCATCAAGAATGTTTTAAACTAGGGTTTTAAGCAAGGCATGGTGGCCCATGCCTTTAATACTGGTACTTGAGAGGCAGAGGGAGAAGGATCAGGGCTTCAAGACTAGCTTGGGGTACAAAACAAGTCTGAGGCCAACCTGGATTACATGAGACTCTATCTCAACACAACAAACAATAAAAATGTGACAGTTGGGTGTGGTGACACAAATCTATAATGTCCCAGCATTCAGGCAGTTTAGCCAGGGGGGATTGCTGAGAGTTTCAGGTCAGCCTGGGCTATGTATCAAGCACCAGGCCAGCCATGGCAAGACTGTCTCAAAAACAAACAATAAATAAAATGAATGTTTCATGACCTGGAATGTTTTTCTCAACTTCCTGGCTGGAGCGCTCCAAGCTTGCTTGTTCCCTGCACTGAGGGAGCTCTGAGGGCTGTCTGTCCAGGCTTCTCTGACTGCGGCCCCTTGCTGGACATCAAGGGTGGGAGTGGAAGGCAAAGCTCCCTAAGACTTTGGGGTTGGCTTTACCTGATACTGATATCCCGAGGTCTGAGTAACAACCACAATGGTAAATTTCACCCAGCTTTATCCTCATCTCTGTCACCACAGCAGTCAGTGGGGTGAGTGGTGCTAAGTCATCGCTGAACCCTAAGACCTTTACATAGCTATAGGTGGTCAGCTATGGCAGGCCAGCACGGGCAGAGAAGGCTTTGCTTACTGTCTGTCTTAGTCACCGTTCTATTGCTGTGAAGAGACACCATGACCACAGCAACTCTTATATTTAAAAAAGGCATTTAATTGGGGGCTTGCATAGAGTTTCAGAGGGTTACTCAGTGATCGTCACTCCAGGAAGCAGAAAGACAGGGTGCTTGAGCCAGAACTAAGAGTTTTATACATCCTGATTCTTGGGTAGCAGGCAGAGGGAGACACTAGCTCTAGTGTGTCAACGCCCACCTTCAACAACGCACCTCCTCCAACAAGGACACGCCTCCTCCAACAAGGACACGCTTCCTAATTCTACCTACCAGTTGGCCAACTGGAAACCAAGAATTCAAATATATGAGCCTATGTGAGTCATTTTTATTCAAACCACCACACTGTCTTAGAGGTCCTGTGAAAGCCCCTGGGAGAGGCCATTTTATCAGTAGCCATTTTATCCTCTGTGACACTTCAAGGTTTTACAAAATACCTTTCTAACCAGGTGTGGAGGCTCAGGCCTGTGGTCACAGCACTTCAAAACCCAGTCCAAATAATTGAAAATTTGAAGCCAGCCTAAGCTACCTACCAAAATATTGTCTTATAAAACAAAACTTCAACAAAAGTGTCTCTGTGTCAAATATTCCATTGAATCCTTGTGGGGATTGAGTAATACTAGAATTACAACTCTCATGAAAAGTTGAGTGGCAGCCGGGCGGTGGTGGCACACGCCTTTAATCCCAGCACTTGGGAGGCAGAGGCAGGTGAATTTCTGAGTTCGAGGCCAGCCTGATCTACAGAGTGAGTTCCAGGACAGCCAGGGCTACACAGAGAAACCCTGTCTCGAAAAAAACCAAAAAAAAAAAAAGAAAGAAAAAGAAAAAAGAAAAGTTGAGTGGCCTGCTGTGATGGTTTGAATAGGAATGGCCCCCACAGATTCATGCATTTAAATGTTTAACCATAGGGAGTAGCACTATTAGGAGGTATGGCCTTCTTGGAGGAAGTGTGTCACTATGGGGGTGGCCTTTGAGGTCTCACATATGCTCAAGCTATGCCCAGTGTGGCACACAGTCTCCTTTTACTGCCTTGGGTTGAAGATGTAGAACCCTCCGTTCCTTCTTCAGGACTATGTGTACTGCACACTGCTATGCTTCCTACCATGATGATAATGGACTGAACCTCAACTGTAAGTCAAGCCCAATTAAATGTTGTCCTTAATAAGAGTTGCCTTGGTCATGATGTCTCTTTACAGCAGTAAATGCCAAATGTAGACAGAAGTTGGTACCAGGACTAGGGTATTGCTGTGATAGGCCTGACCATGTTTTTGTTTGGAGAAATGTGGATTTGGAAAGCAGTGGAATTCTTTAAATAGGGCTCAATGGGCCATCCTAATAGGAATATGGAAGACATTGGTGCTGAGGGTGATTTGAACTCTGGGAACCTGGCTCAAGAGGTTTCCGAGGAGAGAAGTTTTAGTATGTTGCCTATGTATAATTTTTATGATGTTTTAGTGAAGAATGTGGCTTCTTTTTTGCCATTTTTTGGGGGAAGCTGCCTGGGGCTAAGGTGAAGATATTCAGACTGTTTGCATTGATGAAGGAGATATCAAAACAAAACAAAAACAAACAAACAAAAAAACACAACAAAGAAACCTAGTATAGACTCTTATGAAGAGCATTTTGATTAAGTAAAGCAAACTTAGAAAGGAAAAATACAAAATGTATGGTTCAAGTATTAAAGGGGCACCAGGAAGTGCATTGGAACTAAATCCTGTGTTCAAGGATATTAAACAGAATTATTCGGATCAAGACTTCAGTGAGCTAAGCTCGTTGTTTATTTGTTTGCAGCTGAACAATGAATAGTAATATCATGTTAGGCATTATTGTTACCTGGTTATTGTTTCCATTTGGACTTTTAATCTGGAAATGAACTACAATCCGGAAATGGAGAATACACCTGTAATCCAGATCTTGAAGCACAGTGGCCACGCTTATAAAGATCTTGTGAAAGGGTAAAAAGAGGCTTAGGTCCAGGCGTGATGGTACACACCTTTAATCCTAGTATTGAGAGACACGGGTATGCAGATCTGAGCTCAAGGTGAGTCTACAGAGCAAGTTCCTGGACAGCCAAGCTTAGGCAGTAAAGGAGATGGAAAACAGAAAGCTGGCAACAATGTAATAGAACAAAGAGGCCATGTTCCAATAAGCAGCAGAACTCAGCAGCTTTGGCCATGTGGCTCTGGCTTTAGAGTGAATAATAGACGGGACTACTGGGACAATTGATGCTGGTTGGCTGGAGCTAAGAAATTAGCAGTGATTAAAAAGAGACCAGAATCATTGAGGTAAAATCTGGGAAATGTTTTCTGGGAGCACAAAGAAACTATATTCCAGAGATAGACATACTGCTGGCAGTCAGACTTGATAAAATGTAAGGATCTCCCAGGTTGTACTGATTTGAAGACATGAAGGGGTCGTGAAGAACAGCTGAGGCTTGGCACTGTGAAAGGCCTGGAGAGGCCACTGTTGAAGGTATAGCCTCAACAGTTGACCCCAGGACTGAAGGAGTCATGCAAAAAACTTGAGGCTTGGCACCATGAAAGGAGACTATGAGAGGCTATTGGTGAAGTCTAGTTGCAGAGGAAGACCCCAGTGTATTAGAGACACCAGTACCATGGGATGATCACCAAGAACAGCAGCAGCAGTGGAGTGGAGTCAACCAGAGCCTAGAGTGCTACAGAAGAAAGAGCTGGGAAAATGACCCAAGCCCTTTGGAGGAGCCCAGAAGATTGTGTGTGAGCCCCAGACACTGGAACAGGAAGCTGTAAAGTTAAAGTTGCCTTGGATACTCCAAGATGTTAGAGATGTGAGAGCCATGGTATACCTGCCAAGGAAAGCTTCAAACAGCAGTCTTGCTTTGGTCCAGTATTTCCTTGGTATGACATTTTGGAATAGTAATGTATACCCTGTGACGTCGGAACTAAGTGACCTGCCTTTTGATTTTGATTTTATTGGAGATTACATGATTAAGAAATTACAGAATCTCAAAAGAGACTTTGAACTTTGGGCTTCTAAACATCGTTGAGACTGTGATAGACTATGGGGACCTCTAAAATTGTAAGCCAGTCCCAATTTAAAATGTTTTTCTTTATAGGAGTTGCCATGGTCATGGTGTCTCTTCACAACAATAAAACCCTAACTAAGACATCTGCCCAAGGCCAGTAACTAGTGAAAACACATCCAAGGCAACATGGGGTCGGTCACCTGTAATTCTAGCACTTGTAAGGTAGAGGCAGGAAGATAAGTTGTTCAAGACTAACTTTTGTCTCAATAAAACAAACAAAGAACAAAACAAAAAGAACAGAGCTGAGCTCCAGCATAGAGCACTTAGTGATGTCACTTCTAACCAGAATGAGTGTGGTAGTTTGAATAGGAACAGCCATCCTAGGCTCTTATATTGGAATGCTTGGCCATCAGGGAGTGGCACTATTTGAGAAAGATGAGGAGGTGTGACCTTGTTGAGTAGGTGTGTCTTGTTTTAGGAAGACACTAGGGGGTGTCCTTTGGGGTTTCTCTCTCCCAGCTGCCAATGTAGATTTGTAGAATCTTCAGCTACTTCTCCAGCACTATGCCTGCCTGCATGCCCCATGCTCCCTGCCATGATGACAATGGGCTAAACCCCTGAAACTAAGTGAGCTCCAGTTAAATGTTTCCCTTTACAAGAGTTGTCTTGGTCACGGTGTCTCTTCACAGCAATAGAACACTGACTAAGACAATGGGTTTATCTGAGTGGCCAACTAGAGCCTTTAAGAACGGGGCTTGAAGGGCTCACCTTTAAAAGAGGGCTTGAGTTTGAAGGGAGGAGAAATCCAAAGTGTGGGACCAGCTCCCTGTGGTAGTAGTCACTGGATAACTTGTGGAAGAGAGACATAGGTGACGCGAGGATTTAAGTTGGCTCCAGAGTCTTTGTGGGACTTGGGTCCGTAGAACAGCATAGAAATAGCATCTCACATGAGGTGGGGAAGGGTCCCTCTTAAGAACTGAAGCTTTACTAAGTGCCAAAGATGGGTACATGCTATAACCCCAGCATTTGGAAGGCTGAGGCAGGAAGGTCACCATGAGCTCAAGGTCATCCTGGGTTACATAGTGACTTCCAGGATAGTCTGGACTACAGCGTGACAACTTGTCTCAAAGAAACAAACCAAAGGTGCAACTGTGCTCTCAGCACTCAGAGGCCACATAGTGAGTTCCAGTTTGGTCCTATCTCAGAAAGGAGATGGGAAGGGAGAAAAGGCACCAAAGCATAGCCTGTCGTGGTGACACTCACTTGCAATGCCAACCCTTGGGAGACTAAGGGGGAATCACAAATTTGAGGTCGCCTCATCGAGATACTCCCCCAATACCCACCTATCACAATGCACAAGCCCTCTTCTTCCCTCACTTGGATACTCCTAAACTGTACCTCACCTCCTATCCCCACATCCCACCCCTACTTTCCCACACCGACCCCACCCTCCCCACTCAGGGTCCATGAGGTCCCTAGATGCTTGGCTCCAGGTAAACAGCTAGATTGCTATCCGTCGCTCTTACAAGCCAGACGGGAGATCATAAGGGCCAAGTGATAAGGAAGCATTTGAGTCTTAGTCAAGGGAATTGTGGTAGATGCTTCCACGTACCCTCTCACTAACAGCACGTGGACGCTCCCATTTCCCCACATTGCCAGGGCTCTGCAGAGAGGCAGAAACCCTAGTATGCATATAGGCCTTCACTGGATTGGATGAGGCCTCTCTCATCTTCAGCTCAAAGATTAAATATGCATTTTGTAGAACATCCCCAGGGCAACTCCTAGTCTGATGTCTGACCAAAAAGCAGGACTCCAGAACCCATCCAAATCCCACCATGTCTGCCATCTCTTGGTGTTTCCATAAAGCCACTGCTGGAGTGCAATCAGTCAGCCTTACCTAGACAGAAGAGATGCTTAACTGGCTTCACTGATGGCCCAGCTGACTGCAGCCCAGCCTAACCTGAGCATTCCTGAGGTAGAAACTTTTGGGGTGGGGAGAGAATTGGTAAGAAGTCTGTCTTATGATCCTAGCACTTGAGAGTGTAAAGCAGAAGGGTTGCTTTGGATTTGAAGCTAACCTGGGCTACCAATTGAGTTGTGGTCCAGCCTTGGCTACAGGGCAAGACCCTGTCTAAAAACACAAGTCTGGCATGGTGGTATACACCTTTAATCCTACCGTTCAAGAAGCAGAGGCAGATGATCCTTTGTGAGTTCAAGGCCAGCCTGGTCTACATTCCAACACAGCCAGGAGTACATTGAGAGACCCTATCACAAACAAACAAACCAACTAATGAATAAATAAAAACAAAAAATATAAATGTGTGTGCTTGCTGAAGCAGCGGGAGAAGCAGGGCTGGGTTTCAGGGCTAAAAGGTTCATGGGTAGGAAAGGGAAGTAGAGGTAAAGAGAGGGAGAGCTGCCCACACAGGGAGGCTTCCCAAAAATCAAGGAGGGGCTGAGATCCAGAGGATGGGAAGAAAACGTATATTTTTCCCAGCGTAGGAGGGACTCAAGAAAGGTAGGTGGGTAGGTGGGAAGCTGGGCTGTGGTGGGCGATTAGCACACCACAAATCCCAGCACTTCAGAGGCAGAGACGGTTTGAGGTCAGCCTGGTCTACAGAGAAAGTTCCAGGATTCCAGGATAGCCAAGGCTACACAGAGAAACATTGTCTCAAAAACCTGAGAGAGAGAGAGAGAGAGAGAGAGAGAGAGAGAGAGACTGGGGGGCCTGGGTGTGGAGGGGCTTCTGTTTCCTATGAGAAGAGGAGGAGGGTGACAGGAGTGGAATGTCTGTCTTTCTTTCTCTCCCTGCCTTTCAAGGCCAGATATGCAGCAGAAGCCAGAGCCAGACAAGGAAGCCATCACTCCATAAGACAAAGACAAAGCTGCCACTCCTGAAAAGCAACAGCAGTCAGTCTTGCTGTGCTGAGTCTAGGTTCCGGTGTGGCTTGTGACCTGTTACACACAGTCTTCTCTCTCTCTCTCTCTCTCTCTCTCTCTCTCTCTCTTTTTTGGTTTTTCGAGACAGGGTTTCTCTGTATAGCCCTGGATGTCCTGGAACTCACTTGGTAGACCAGGCTGGCCTCGAACTCAGAAATCCACCTGCCTCTGCCTCCCAAATGCTGGGATTAAAGGCGTGTGCCACCACCGCCCGGTTCACACAGTCTTCTCAACTGGAAGCTCACAAGGTCTGGTACAGAAGGTCTCCGTGGAGTCCCTGCCATGTGACCCTATGTCTCCACCTACCCTGTCTTCTTCCCGTCCATGGCTGTCCTCCAGGGTCCCCTGCTGGGTTTATCTGCAGGAAACAGAATCAACTGGACTGGGCTTGCCTTTTGGACACTGTGGTTTATTTACGGGGTGCCAGCAGGTCTAAGGGGACCCAGACCAGGGGGAAACAGGTCGCTGGTGGGCAAGGCTGAAGAAGCAACAGGGGCAAAGGCTGTTTAGTCTCAGGCACCCCAGGGTCTGGGAAGAATAAAAGCTAACATCAGATGGGTATCGTTGTAGCAGTGAGGAGCTGGGCTACAGGCCCTCGTTGGCCATGAATACTTACATTCGCTGAGGCCTGAGGATGAAGTGGGCAGGTGCTATGTACCCAGGGACCAGCCTTCTGGGGTCTTCAAAGAAAAAGAATGGAGGAAAACATCCAACTCAATTGATCCAGGGGTCTTTGTGCTATTGAGAATAAACTCTAGAAGCTTCCTCGGAAGCCTCTCTGTGTGGGCAGATCTCCCTTTACCTCCACTTCTTTTCCTCACAAAGGACCACCTGCCTCTGCTTCCTGAACAGAACGATTATTAAAGGTGTGCACCGTCGCACCAGACTTGTTTTTCAGACAGGGTCATGCCCTGTAGCCAAAACTGAACCACAACTCAGTAGGTAGCCCAAGTGTCTTAGTTAGGGTTTTACTGCTGTGAACAAACACCATGACCAAGGCAATTCTTATAAGGACATTTAATTGGGGCTGGCTTCTAGGTTCAGAGATTCAGCCCATTATCATCAAGGCTGGAGCATGGCAGCATCCAGGCAGGCATGGTGCAGGACGTGCTGAGAGTTTGACATCTTCATCTGCCAGCCTCTAAAAGAAGATTGGCTTCCAGGGATCTAGGACGTGAGTCTGAAAGCCCACAGTGACACACCTACTCCAAGGCCAGGCCTCCTAACAGTGCTACTTCCTGGGCCAAGCATATACAAACCATCACACCAGGTTAGCTTCAAATCCAAAGCAACCTCCGCTGCCTTAAATTCTCAAATTCTGGAATTACTTACCAGACTTATTATCAGCACTGTCTCTACCCCAAAAGCTTCCACCCCAGAAATGCTCCCACTAGGCTGGGCTGCAGTCAGCTGGGCCATCAGTAAAGCCAGCCAAGCATCTCCTCTGTCTAGGTAAGGCTGATTGACTGTCCCCCAGCAGGGCAGTCACCCCCGCTCTCGAACCTTTGTCTCCTGCCCCTCCTCCACTCCATGTGTGGCTCATGGCTCCCTACCTTCCACTGCCGTGTATTCCTGGGCTGGTTCTTCTTGAGGTCTACCCTCAGATTCCAGCAGGGTACACCCCCTCTCCACTGGAGCCTCATGACAAACCTACACTTTCCTGTTTGGATAAAGAACTCATCTGTTCGTGATTTAGAAGCTTCAAGAGACTGAGATCTTGTAGAGGAGAAAGACAATACCTGTGACATCTCTAGGTCCTGAGCCAGTGTGTGGCTCTGGGGCTACTTCATACAGCTGCGGATGCATTGGCCCCAAACACCCCTGAGTTCCGGGTAATTGCAGTGCCTGGTAGCTTTAGAAGGCAGTGAGAAGAAAAGCCCGGAGCTTCTTCAATGTTTTGATAAACCTGAAATCCATAGAGAGGTCCAGTATTTGATGGGAATACTGCATCAATATCTCTGTCTGGAACTGCGGTCCTAATCTGTGGTTGCCCTGTCCACAGAAGGGTTCTTTTCTGGAATTTTATAGGCAAGGGTTACACTCCAAACTTCCACAAGAGGGCGCCCTGGGCCTAGGCTTGCCCTGAGAGTGCAGGTGTCCTGGAATATCAGCAGGTCTTCAAGCGCCAAGAAAGGACTGGCTGACCTGGGGCAAGGCACAAGGTCAAAAAAATTCTTGTGTTTCTATTTTTTAAATTAAAGACTTTTTTTTTTTAAATCTACTATTCTAGGACATCGAGGACAAAGTGAGCTTTGAGTTTCTGTGACGAGGGTAAGGGCTGGATGCTGGCAGGCAGTTGGGGATCAGGCTGAGAGAGTGGCACAGGACAGCCAGCACTGGGGACATCAGGACAGAACACAGCAGTGTATGTTCTGTGTCCTTTCCTTTCCACTCCCCAGATGCAGCTGCTTTTATCCTGGTTCCCAAGGCACCTCTGGCTTTGTCACCCTGGCACTGTCCTGCTCTGTCTGTCTTCTGCAATATGCCTCGTGGTAATGATGCCATCTGATTTAGTCAGAGGTGTTATTCAAAACAGACTTGGGAGTCCTCCTTGGCCTCTACCTTCCTTCCTTCTGTTTTTCTTTGAGGTGGCGGAGCTGAGTTTGGATTCAATGGCTTTTATGAACTTAAGACAGACAGAGACCTCCCCACACACACACCCCCCATTCCACAACCCCATGCACAGGGCCCTGCAGCCCATCTGGCAGAAGGAACGAGCTAGAAGGGACTTGTTGCTTGGTGGCCTTCCAGGACGCTTTGCTCTCCACCCTTCTCCCAGCCCTGACAACTCAATCCAGCTGACAAGACAGGAAGCGAGAGTACTCAGCAGGCCAGCTGCCAAGAAGGCCACTTTTCCCTCTGGGGAGAAAACAAGGTTGGAGACAGCCACCCTTCCCCCACTTCACCCCTCCCCCACCCCACCCCCTCTCAGGAGTCTCAGAACACTTCCAGCTCAAGCGTTGGAAGAAGATAGACTCCAGACTTGGGCCTTGGAGCAAGAGAAGCTGATCAAGGACACATGGAGCCTGGGGAAGCTTCTGCTGCAACCAGAGCTGCAGGCAAGGAGGGGTCAGAAGTCACACCACAAGGACCCAGGAAATGGCCAGAGTGATCAAGGCTTCACAACCAAGACATCCAACTTGGGCTATACTCTCTGACTGAACCCTCCAGCTCTACAGAGTGGAGGGAGGGAGAGACAATTTGCATTGTATTTACATTTCATTTGCATACAACTCTTTTGATGTCCGAAGGCACTGAAATTTCCTGCCCTTCTTTTTCCTTTTCTTTCCTCTGCCCCTTTTAAACCCCCAAGCAGCCTCCTATCTCAGTCTCTTCTCTGGTTTCTCTCTTGCTAACACAGGCAGGAGGATTAAGCCTAGGGAACTGTTGCTTACCAGGCTAGCTCTCCTCCTTGCTCCATACAGCAAATCTCTTCCCCCATTCCCCCATCTCTTTCTCTCTCTCTCTCTCCCTCTCTCTCTCTCTCTCTCTCTCTCTCTCTCTCTCTCTCTCTCTCAAACACACACACAGAGAAAGAGAGAGAGAGACAGAGGGAGGAAGGGAGAGAGGCAAAGAGGGAGAGAGGGAGAGAGAGAGGGAGAGAGAGAGAGAGAGAGAGAGAGAGAGAGAGAGAGAGGCCAGACTGGATTTAAACCAGTAACTTTATCATCTCCTGACGGTCTTAATCTTCCTGAACCTGTTTCCCCATCTATAGGTGAGGGCTAATGACTTTACTTTTAGACTAAATGAATGAATGTTAACTTAAAGCAAAACAACAAAAACAAAGATGCCCTACAGGGCTTGGAGAGATCACTTGGTGGAGAAATGCTTTCTTTTCAAGCACCAGGACCCAAATTCCATCCCCTGAGCCTGCATTGAAATAGCTGGGTTGGGGTGGCCTGCACCTGTACTAGCCGGCCAGCCTATCCTACTGGGTGCATTCCTGGGCAAAAACAGACCCTGTCTCTAGAAAGAAGGGGGCTAGTACTTGATGAATGACACTTGAGGTTGTTCTGTGCACCCCCCACACCCCAGGAACACACAAACCCAAAGATGTTGTATATTTAGTATGGAGCACAGTTCTTACTAGTGGAGCACGTACTTAGTATGGAGCACAGTTCTCCTTGCTAGTGGAGCACATACTACTAATGGATGGAACAATAGCTAAGACAATGTTTGCCAACCTCTCCCCTTCTCTGGATCACATCACTCCCCAGTCCCAATCTTTGGAACCCTCAAGCTTTGCTTCCAACTGTGAACACACAGGATCCTGTCTCCCTCAGGGCTTCCCTCCCTAAAAACTCTACACCCCTGCCCACACACCCCCAACCCCAGAATCCTAGGTAGTTAGCTCTAGGACATCGTCAGATATAAATTTCTCTGGCTTCTAGAATACTAAAGCCATGTGGGGAAAAAACGGTACCAGGCCTTAGATAAAGTGCTCAGAGGACCAGACCCTGAGCGCACAGGGCCATGCAAATGTATGCAAACAGAGATACGGAAATCACGAGCACACTGGGTTCTATACACTTGGAGTAGGCATTTTTCTGGGATGGTGGCCTGTGGCACAGCTGTAGATCAGACACTGAGCACAGGGAAAGAGCCCAGCAAGGAAAGGCTAGCTTGTGTGGAATGAAAAGACAAACTGAGAATGTTCCTGGGTGGGACTTCCAGGGTCACTTGTACCTCCAAAAGCCCTTACCTGACCTCTTTCCAAGACCAGAAGAAACGAAAAGAAAGTCCCTTCCTTCTTGCTTGGAGGGGCAGGTGGGTATGACTGGGCCAGGCAGTTTGCCCAGCCCTGAAGACTCACTTAGGCCATCCCTGCTCCTCCACTTGGCACTTAGACCTTCTGATGTCTACTGTGCCCAACATTGTTCCAGGACCTGAAGGCAACAGAACGAAACATCCAGTCAGTAAAAGAAAAGGGGCGGGGGAGCTAAGAGGAGCCCACATAACCTCCACACAGGCTGCAAACGTTCTAATCATGTCCAGCATCTCGCATACAGGATGCTCAAAGGTCAGCCCCCAGTGCTAACTATAGAGAGTTTCAAAAAAGAGAGGGCATGCCTGGCAGTGGTGGCGCACGCCTTTAATCCCAGCACTTGGGAGGCAGAGGCAGGTGGATTTCTGAGTTCGAGGACAGCCTGGTCTACAGAATGAGTTCCAGGACAGCCAGGACTACACAGAGAAACCCTGTCTCAAAAACACCAAAAAAAAAAAAAAAAAAAAGAGAGAGAGAGAGAGAGAGAGAGAGAGAGAGAGAGAGAGAGAGAGGGCATGGTCTGGAGAGATGGTTCAGTGGTTAAGAACACTGACTGTTCCTCCAGAGGTCCTGAGTTCAATTCCCAGCAACCAGACGGTGGCTCACAACCATTTGTAATGGGATCTGATGCCCTCTTTTGGCGTGTCTGAAGACAGCAACAGTGTACTCATATATATGAAATAAAATAAATAAATAAATAAATAAATAAATAAATAAAAAAAATAATAAATCTTTAAAAGAGAGAGATTTAAATGCTTCACTAGAAAGTACAGAGCAGCACTGTAGAACACAGAGGAGATTCTGTTCCTGGTGTTTATGGTCTGTGTCACATGGCAAGTTAAACTCCCTAAGCCTCAATGTTCCCATCTGTGAAATAGACACCATGCCACTATTTACAGCATTTATTTAATATGTAAACATCTTGACTTTGAACTTTCAGTACTTTAATAATAATAAAATAATGATAATAATAATAACAACAACAACATTAAAGATACCCTTGAAGCTTTTCAGCTCCATGCTCAGTCCAGAGTGGAAGCACTGTAAACTTGGGGAATTATAAATGGACATCTCAGGAGAAAAGTACATTTATTTTAAGGCAGGAACGCCCTAGAGCATCCTTGGAAATGACTTGGGCTCAGTGTGATGGAATGAGTATCCTATCTGGAAAAGAGATGAAAATTAAGGATCTGCCCTCCGCTCTGCACATGGTTTTCCGAGCTGGCTGGACATGTCCCCTGAGCCACAGAGTCACTCAATGGCCCCCTGAAGAGTTAGGAGATTTCTACCCGTGCAGTGGGTGCACTGGATGGGAGTCCAGGCTCCACCACTGGCAAATTACAGGGTTTGGAGAAGTCACTCAAGTCCCTGGAAAGTGAACTTCATCACAACTGCTGACATTGGCAAATATTCCCCACACCCTTCTCTCTCATAACTTGGGACCAGAGGTGATTGATGATGGGAAAGGGGCAGCCCTGTCTCTCTGGAAAGAGTCAGGAGAAACTGCTGCAAGTGACAAGGGCAAGCCACGGGGAACCAGCCCTGTTTGGTCACCTGCTTAGCCCTCATAGATAGCAGTTATTAACACAGGTCCCGTTGTATAGATGCTTAAAATGGGGTCAGAGAGGTGAACAAACTGACCCAAGTCACAGGGGTGATAAATGGTTAGAAGGCAAGACCATTCGCAGCACCCCCTTGTCTTCTCCAAACACTGGCAGGTTCTGTGCAGCACTGCTTACTCTTCTTGAGCCCAACCAGGCAGAAGCCCTAAAGGGCAAGCTGCCCCTGGAGTGTGAGCGGCTGAGGGCGTGATGGGGAAGGACTGCCAGGCGGGGTCTCGACAGACAGGTGTTCCTCAGGGTCCGGACCCGCCCCGGCAGCACCTTGACACCCCTCTCCCGGCCCCCAGTTCCACGTATGCAAATCCCTGTTTTGCATGGGCCCGGGGCCAAGCGCGGGGGCCCTGCCAGGGGGCGTGGCCGAGGCCCCCGCCCCGCGCCGCGTGCTCACCTGGGGAGTGTGCTAAGCCTGTCCGCGGAGTGCTGCCCGGGCCGGAGCAGCGGAGTGCGCGACCGAGGTGGCAGCCGCTTCTGTAGTGGCTGCAGCTGCGGCGGCAGAGGGCAGGAGGAGGGAGACCCTGGCTTCCCCGGGGGCCAGGCTGGGGCAGCAGCGAGGGACCTGGGGGGGCGCTGGCTTTGGCCCCGCCTGGGGCAGGATGGTGAATCTGGAGCCCATGCACGCAGGTAAGGGACAGAGGGAGTGAGCTCCTACAGGTGTCACTGCGCGTGGGAAGGGACCAAGGACAGGGACACCACTGAATCACGCGAGAGGCTGGCGGGGGAGGGGTAACTCCTCGGCGGCCAGGAGAGGGCGATGCGGATAGCGGGTCCTTCCAGGTCGGCGTGGATAGGTAGGTGTTGTGAGAGCGGTTAAAAAGAGCAACTTTGGAATGGGAAACCTTGGAGAACAACGGAGAGGGGCATGAAGTTCCTGAAGCCCCCGATCTGGGGAGTTAGACAGTGCGTGGGACTTGGGTGTGCTGAAGCGCTGGAGTCCCAGGAGGTTGCAGAAGCAGGGTGGTTCACTCACTCAGCTAGGGTGTGGACCTGGGAGTGAATACGTGTATCCACATGCTGTGTGTTTGGTGTCCGGGCACCCGTGTGAAATGCAGGCTAAGTGGGTATGGGGGGTGCCTAGGGGAAGTGGGTAGAGTGGAGCCCATCCAAAGGCGCACCCGGGGCAGATGCCATGCCACAGGATCGTTCATTGATGAGGACTTGTGCAAGCATGTGTTTGTATGTATGTGTATCTTGAGTGTCTGCCTGTCCCCTCTGTGTGTGGGGAGAATTGGTGGAGTAAACAGCAAAGAACCCGAGGAGTCTTGGACCACACGTGTTACGGATGTATTGGAGGTGTGCCCACTCATTATCCATTGGTCATCTGTGTTATGGGCTCGGTACATAATAGGTCTATATGCCAACGTGGATGGCAACATCTCAGTCTGATGTCCCATGACCTCCCATCCTGAGGAACCCACGAGATGGAAAGGCCCGGAGTCAGTTTCCCCTGTATCTTACAAATGAGAGGTGGGTGTGGAGAGACCCAGCTCTGCCATTCTACTAAGCTAAAGGGTTGGACTTGCTGATGGGTTGAGGTGGGGAAGGGCTGATGTTCTCGTTAGCTGCCTGAGGTGTTGTGGGCTAAGTAACAGAATCTGAATGGAAAAAGCTGGACCTAATCTGGCCACTCAAAGCCTAGAATCTTACCTCACACACAGTGTGTATGTGTGTGGGGGGGACTAGTAAGTTTTCCCTTAGGACTTGAGGGTTGCTGTAGAGATTGTATGGATTGCTCTGGAAGAGAAGGGAGGGAGGAAAGGAGGAAGAGGAGAAAAAAAAGAGGGGGCGGGGGAAGAAAGCAGATCTTCTGACCCACCTCCAAGAAGCAGAACAGGCTAGATCTTCCTACCTCTCATCACTCCTGGAAGCAGACATTAGTTGGGGCCCATGCTGCCCAGTTTCACCAAAGCTGTTTCCCAGCAGGGTTAGGTGCAAGGGCTCCTGGTGGAGAGTTGTTGGCACTCAGTGGCTGGTGCCCAAGGATTTGCCAGGAAGGACTAGGTGAGGCTGAAATGAACCATCCAATTGGGTGCAATCCAGTGTCTGAGGAGAGTCTTCAGATCCAAAGTACTACCGTGGAGCTGGAAGAACCTGGGGACAGGTCCTCTGGGCAGTCATTTCATCCCCCGTTTCCTATCAGGAAAGCCAGGGTTCAAATGAAACTCTGTCCAGCGGTAGCTCAATAGAAAGAAAGGAGTTCTCTAGAACCAACATCAGGGACTTCCTGGGGGGTTTTCCATCTCCCTGGCTGCTGGAGGCTTCTCCCTAAGGAAGTAGGGAGAACAGCTGGATCCTGACAGAGTAGCAGCCTGGGAACTGGGAGGGTCTGCTACAGAGCAAGAGGGGAGGGAAGCTGGGAGAGAAGCCCAAGCCCCTCCACCCATGAAGCCCCTAGATGATGCTTCTCAGAGGTTTATACAGCTCCTCTGCTCCACAGTGCTCTGGGTGATTCCTCAGGATGGGGGTTTATCTGCCTTTGTATACTTTGCTGATTTACCTCTCCAATTGTCCTGAAGGCCTCCCTGCTACATTCTTTAACTAGCTCCCGCCCCGCACCCCCTCCCATTATTGGTCTTCCTCCACGTCACTCATGAAGTCTTGGCCCCTCTGTGCTGTGTGCTTACCTGCTTACCATTCAGTGGCCGGTCCAAAGGTTCTCCAGGCTTGGCGCTTTCTAGGCTGACCTTGCTTTCTCAGTTCAAGGTCTTCACTGTCATTTGAGACAGTCTTGTTCCATAGCTTAGGCTTATATCAAACTCAAATTAATCCTCCTGTCTCAGCTTTTCCAATTCTTGAATTACAGGCATAAGCCACTGTGCCAGGCTTTTGAGGTCTTTGTAGGGCCTTTCTGTGTGGGTCTGCTGTATACGAAGGGAGGAACACTTTTCTTTATTTTAGAAACCTGGTGTATTTTAGTCCCTCCATAGTAATCCCATTTTCTGCTGTTTCTACTTCCCCTGGAATTCCCAACACCAGGCCCTTAGGGACTCCTCCAAGTTGGTTTCCTGAGTAGCATCAGTGTGACAGGAGTCCATAAACTTGGACATAGACTTGCTCCTGGGTCCCCATCCAGAAGGCGTCATAGCTGTGTGGTCCTTGGAGTCAGCCCTGTGTATTTGCTTTGACGGCCTGGGTACAAGCCCTGATTCAGGTTTGTCACAGTTTCCTCTCCATGTTCTCACAGAACGAACATCTTTCACAGTGAAGCCTGGAGATCTGAGCAAATAGCAAGGGAGTTCTCAGACAGAGAGGGACTCCTGTGCTCAGGCATAAAGGTGTAGACAAGTCAGGAAGGGAGAAGAGCGAAAAGTGCGTAGTCAGCCAGAGGTACCAGTGTCTGGCCATGGGTGTCTTTCTATGAATCTCACCATCAGGGAGGGAGGTCCAGATGCCCCAGACCCGTGCCAGTTGGAGTTCAGGAATGCTTTTGGGACAAAAGGCCTGTCAGGGGGAGGGAGAAGAAAAGTGTGCACTAGTAGAGCTTGAACCTTGGCTGACTCAGAAGTGGCACTGGATAGCCCCAGGAAGTCCTCCCGTAGAGGGACCCACAAAAAGCAAGTATCTGAGCAAAGAACCTAGATGCAGGTCTAGCTATTTCTTTCCTAGAATAGGAACAGGGACAACAGGCGAGAGGGGTGAAACTCCTGTTTGCCCAGAACAGTCTGAACTCAGGAGGGCACTCAGCCTGCTGCCTGGATTGAGCACTGCCTTGAGGTGCCTGTGTTTCCAGGTATCTATGGGGGAACTACTTCTCACCAGGTCACAGGATAGGCCGGGGAAAACTTCACACTATGATGGTGCTAGGCGAGGCAGGTTGCGGTCTATATGAAGTATCTGGGAGCTTACACCTGAGCCTCCTCAGGGAAGGGAGCGTGGCAGAGAGCCGACTCAGACAGACTGATAAGAACACAGCCGAGCTGGCCCCACCCCACACTTCTCTCCCTCACCCCCCGACGGGTGAAGGGTTACTGCCAGCGTCTCAGGGAGTTTCGGTGTTGGCCCATTTTTAGGCTGAGACCCAAGGGTTCGTCCCACCCATCAGCATCAGCCTCCTACCCAACAAGAACAGGTTCTTAGCATCGGAGCATGCTGGGGACTGAAAGAGAAGGTTTCCAGGCTATCTCATCCTAGCCCTTTCGAAGCTCCACTCCCTGCCTGGAGAGTTTGGCTGACACCAGGTCGTGGCAGCATGAGGGGTCTTGGATGTCTTTAGAACTAACTTTCAGACATGATTAAGACTAAGCTTTAAGTTTATTTAAAGGACAAGCGAGAAGGTATCTTCATGTAAAGTGATGGAAAGAATGATGTTAAAGGAAAGTTGGGACGACGGGCCACAAAATAAGGCTCAGCTCGAAAAGCTACCTGTTTAAGTCAGTCCTCATGGTGTAGGCATGTAGTCCCAGATACTCCTGGGAGGCTAAAACAAGAAGATCGCAAGTTCAAATCCTGCATGAGCTAGAGTATTTTCGAAACTAGCCTGAGCACCCGCTTCAAAATAAAGAGAGGCCTGGAATATGTCTCAGCGGTAGTAAAAATAAGACCATGATTCTACTCTCAAACACACGCGCGCGCGCACACACACACACACACACACACACACACACACACACACACACACAGTTGTCCGTCTAAATGCAGGGTTTGAAATAAGTTGAACTGGAAACTGACGGACTTGGTGGCCTCACTATCCCTCAAGCTTTTCCCGTTCCCATGATCAGTTTTTCCTCTGTAGGTGGAATCAGAATTCTAATGGCTTCCTGAGTAAGTTACAGAGATGCAAGACTGAAAGCCACAGTTGTTGTCCTTGGGAATCAGGAAAGGCTAAGGAGAGGACATGACTAGGATGCAAGAGGGGACCAGGACTCATGCCTAAGCCTTTTAGTAACTACACACTTTATTTCATCTTGCCCATGCACCTGAGAGTTGCTCATCATCCCCGGTCTGAGTGGGAAGATTCACGTTGTCCTTTGTACTTAGGATTCCCTAGCTATTTAGAGATGGCATTGGTTTTACCTTCCGGTTTCTCTGCTGCCAAAACCCGTGCTCTGAAGTCCCAAGTTTTGCCTCTGCTAAAGCCGGTTCAAAACTAGCAGAGGGAGAGGATTTCCCTCCAGTGTCTAGCCAGCAGCTTGGAGCCTTTTCTCCTCACTCAAGTGTGGGATACGGATGGATGTTGGGCATTTCCCAGATCCAGGCTGAGACAAAGCGAAGCCCGGTGTTCCCGCAGTAGCAATTGAAAAGCAGCAGAGGCGCCTGCTCGGTCTGTATATGCATGTATATATGTATGCAGGGTTAGCTAACTGTATGGAAAAGAAGCAAGGGCAGAAGGAGGGGCTTGGGCTTGGTTCAACAAAAGCCTCCCAAAGGCAGAGCAGCAGTGGGGATGTCCCTGAGACTTCCACAACCATGGAGTGCAGCATGGCAGTCTAAGAAGGCCCTACGGAGAGCTCTCACTATATACCTGGGTGTCCTCAAAAATCAGAGACTCCTGAGATTGCCTTATTTCTTCCTCCCTCCCCCAACCCCCCCCCCCCCTCCCCCCTTCCCCGGTGCTAG